>JAJTUO010000269.1:0-26138 GCA_021399455.1 Flagelloscypha sp. PMI_526 | reverse complement strand
AAGGTTGGGTTAACGCAGGGTCGACTTCGAAATGCTTCCATGGATCAGCGGAAGCAAAAGGGAACGTGATCGTGTCAAGCCGTGAAGAGTAGTACGATTAACTCTACGAAAGGGTATATACTACATCTAAAGCTTATCAAATAACTGCTTGCAGGCTTCCACACCAAGCTACAGGTGGTAGGTCAGAAAAAGGCAGAAGGAGAAAGGAGCCAACTCACGAAAGTTGCCGCGTTCGCAGGGAATGCCTAACAAAGTTAGATTAACAAAAGAAAAAGAACCGAGCAATCAAAACACGCACTCGAGCCATAGCCGGGCCAAAACCTTTGAACAACGATTTTGCACCGTCCTGCGCGATTGTCTTCTTTGCACAGTCTAAGAAGCCGTTATAGGTTCCAGGAGGGGCCGACTGGATTCTAGATTTGATAACCTAAGAGATTATCAGTTCTAGAACAAGCCCCATGACCTGTCAGCCTTACATCGGGAGGGATGGCCAAAGACCACATCGCTACACCAGCCATGCCTCCAGCAAAAATCACAGCTCCAAAGTTGATTTCAGATCCAGCAGGCGTCAGAGAACGCTTCGTTAGTTCGTAAGCAGCAAAGTACGCTGCCGTTCCGGGGCCATCTCGAATGAAGGTCGCGCCAGTTCCTCGAAAGATACTCCTGATACCTCCCTCCTTGTAGAGCTGTTTGAGGACATCTCCTACACCCTTGTATTTGGCTTCCGATCCTCCTTGGCCTTGTACTTGCAGCAGGACCTTGGCACGTTCAACAGGAGCCGTGACAATCGTTGTGGGAACTGCGCTCATCAAGCCAGCAGTTGCTAGTTCGCCAATGGTGAGGTTATCATCCTTGCGGTTCGGGGTAAGCGAAAGAATTATCTTCTTTGAAGTATCGTAACCCTAGGAGATGGCATCAACAAGGTGGAAGGAGAAGTAAAAAGATATTGATTGCACCCAGAAAGAAACAGCGAAGATGGGTGTTACACCCAGTAATGGTGGAACTATACCTCGATACAAGCTAACAAATCGTGGTGAGACAATGAATCGAAAGAATGAACAAAATAAACGTAAACCCACCCAGAAACGCCATCCCGGGCCAAAGTCTTCTTCACGACATCGACTGCACCAGTGTACGTGCCAGGTGACGCCGTTTGTAGTCGCGTCTTGGTCAAATCAAAGGGATGACCTAACAAACAATGCAAATTGTTTGAGCTATGTAGAAAATTTTGCGAAGAACCGAACGTACCAACGAGGACAGCACAGACACCTCCCACACCGCCGGAAACGAAAGACTTCACATTCTCCAATAATTGGGACTTGGCTGCACTCGCGACAGCTTCAGCCGGATCGCTCTACAAGGGAAATAAGCGGGTAAAGAGGAGGATAAGAGCTATTGAGCTTGTACCATCGTCGACGGTCGGAATCAAGAGGTGGATTAAATATTTCCCCAGACAGTCGGAACGAGGTGGGTAGCTCAAAATCACATGTCATAAATCTTGAGCTCGGCTCGCATTCGTGCACTCATTCCTGAGGTTTCTCAAAGGAGTTTACAAAAATAATATAATAAAAGATTCATTTTTTTCACTCGTTCGTCACAAAAAAGTACACGGGGTAAGACAAGACACTTTTATGAAACAATACAAGTACAAATTCCCAACAGTAAACTTAAAGAATCTCAAAACAAGACAGCAATCTAAAAAGCGAACAAGAAAATCAGCATTCGCTCAAAAATCGATTTTTCGGCCAGGGTTGTTTGTAATCATCCACCTGTAAGCGAATATTAGAATTTTCAAGTTCAGCCATTGGCGTCGAGGCAAACCCAGGTTGTGAGATTAGGATTGGTATATGCCTCGATGTATCTGGATCAAATATCAGTAGAAGGATAAAATTGGTTTGAGGAACGTATACTGGTCAATATAAGCACGTGTTGGAAAAGCTTCGGGATCACAACCCTTTCGAGCTTCAGAGATATGCCATGGCATAGAACGAGTGAAGCTTACGATATTCAATTTGTCTTTGGGTTGGTAAACTCGAATCCAATCAACTTTCATCTATGAATATGTGAACATAGATCATTCCCCATTGTTCAATACCACGCACAGTCGTAGCTTCCTTGTCGCTTCAGATGACTGAAAACTCGCAAAAGATATAAGAGACGTACGGAAATGAAGATTCTCTGTGTCGACGGCTCCAAAGTTCTAAATGACGAGGCCAGTAAGTCTGGTGTAGACTATCAAGTTAATACAAAGTACCTCCGACATTCCGAGGTTGAGGATCATATACTGATAAATGCATCATAGACAGTCAAAGCTTAGGATGGAAGACAGGCAACGTACCATAGGTTCTTGAGGTACCGGACGAGCCGCAATCTCTACCCGTGTATCTTTACGATAATTAGCTTCTCATCTCTCGAACATAGAATTAGATTACCGGCAGCCATTCCAGGAGCATTTAACGTCCAAACAAGTTTGCCATCGGAAATCCAACTAATGTACTGCATTTTAGGTCAGTCAATTGATGTCTTACGGTCAGTCTGAGGCCAACCGCGTCAGCAAAACCTAAAAACAGAATCACATTTCAAGGAGCCAGGTCGCCTACACGCAATGCTTGGACTTACCAGGTTTGTATTCAAAACCGTATGTGGCGAAACATCCAGTTCCTCCAATCTCGTAACAGTCTTGATCTTGAGGCCTTTGAGTCTCTATGCGGGAGAACAGTAAAAGGACCGACTTGTATGCGAAACTACAGAGGTTGCTTGCTGAAGCACACCCCCGATGTAGGTATTCAGCTGGGACACCGTAGAATCCGGGATGACTAAATTATCTGAGGTGTTGAACCAAACGTAGCCAGCGTTGAAGGGCTGGGTTAAAGTATTTAGCCGTGGTTTCGGAAGCTGGGAGATAGATGTACCGCCCATTGACTCGACTGGGAGACGAGTCCACCTGTTTCTTCGATCTAGTAGAGATGAGGTACTCGTGAGAATGAATTCGATCAGATTGGCGAACCTGCGCTTCGAAGACGTCGATTTCCGGAGCGGCACGTCCAACATAGGTTCCATCTTCATGAATAGGCCCCGGATGAGACTGAAAAGCATTCAACCAACCGCAATCATAAAGATCTGGAAGGCGTAAAATCACCTCTCCAGCACAGGTACATCTTGACAATCTCTGACCGGGAAGATAACTGAGAGCCCCATTTGCGGAAGGATCTCCTCCCTGAACGGCCGAGACAGGAAGGCCATTGCGAGTCTGGTTAGGAAGAGTGCCAACATCACAAGCGTCGTAGCTGGGATAAAGATATTAAGACGAAAGGATTGTTTATAAAGATCGGAACAAGCGAACGTGTACGGCCAAGTTCCTTCGAGACTGGCACCATAACCTGCACGGCCTAAATTTCCCCTGGCCACAATAAATTATCGTCAAGAAATTTAAACTGCACAAAGCACGTACATTGCCCAGAATGCTGGCCATAGTCCATGGATGTTTGTGTCACCAGGAAGGACAATCGATGCTTCCATAATTCCGCCAGTAAAGCAAAACTTGTTCCAAGTAGTCATCATAGCGCCTTCATAATGCAAATTATGCGTCTCCTTCTTGCTCAAAGTAATTTCCAGGTGCCCATTGCGCGTCCTAATCGCAGAAGGGTCATACCACTCCATGTTGTTCGTCTAGTTCAAGCACTAATCAAGCTGGGCGACAGAAATGGAAGTCAAACAGACGTACTGCCCAATAGTGAAGGTCAACTGCCTCCCAATAAGGATCATCTCCAGGATAAAAACTTCGACCATCGACATTGAATTCGTCGCTGAAGACAAGCTGGAAATCGCCACGGCCGTTGTAGGATTTTTTCGAGTACGCTGCTTTCGGTGTGTCAGAGTCAATAAGCCTCCTAGAGACGTCGGAAGTGAGTGAACCGAAGAAGTGAAAGGATCACGCATACCAATTACCATGCATTTCAGGAATTTGGCCTGACGCGTTGATTCCTCCAATGTTGAAACCTCCAAAAGACGAGAGCTCATGTTTGGTGAAGAACGTGACCAGAGGATATCCGGCGCTGAATGAAAAGTTGGTCGGGTGAATAGAAAGTACAATACACAGACGGATGGACCGACAAGAGAACGATGAGGCCGACACTAAGTAGAGCAATGCAACCGAGGTTGGCGAGTCCTTAAAAATCCAAGATTATCATCTTTTTATCTCATAAGCAACCAGCCTTACCACGAGAAGTAAAGATATTTCCACCACTGTCGAACTTGAAGTCACGTTTTGGGTCAATAGAGTGTAAGATATCGTCTGGCTCTGTGTCGTTGACTAAAAGCGGGGAACCCCAGGATTGCGGATCAGGAGAAAGTGAAAACTAATCCAGTTTCATCGACTTTGAATTTTTTTTTCAACAGAACAAGTTGGATCAGGAGCACCTTTTCAGCGATGGACGGTGTAGACACGCTGCGGACAGGTTGAGGGTATTTCTCAAAGGAGCCGCTGTGAGAACTAGGCAAAAGCGTTGTTGTAGAGCCCTTTCTTTGTGAGGGCGAGTAATATTTTCTGTGGTAGGACATGGCGGGAAGCAAGAAATCGAACGTTTGAACTAAAGGCAAAGGAACGAAAAACACACTAAAGCTCAGTGGCGTTCATCAAACTCCATCGCCACTCGTGAGCTCTCGCAGACGCGCTTGGACATGTGCTCGTGCATCCTGAACAACTCCCGGATCAGATGCAGCCAAAGCAAGTTCATTATCCGTAATATGTTGGCCATTGCTCACTGGAGCCGGCCGGAGGGGACTGGCTAAGATTGAGTTCAGCCCGTCCACCGCTGTTTGGGCCCTTGCAGCCATGTCGCGTTTCGTGGGTCGTCCTGCCTTCAGAGCCTTGGTTGAAGGTTCGTTACCGTGCACTACAGACACGCGAGGAAATGCAGGAGGGTTCTGCGCTGCCAATTCGGAACGTGGAAGGTGAAGAAAGACGTTGTCTTCCACGAGTGTATTCAAAATATATGCCGTGTAAGACTGGAAGGGTTGAAGATAAGGAGTCGTTAAAGAGCCTGGCAGCGAAAGCAATATGTTATATCGATCTGTAAAAAGTCTGTTAGGAAAAGTACACAGGACCAGAAAAAAACTCATAACTTACCAATAGGAACTGGGATGTGAGTGGCATTTCGAAGACGGGGAATAGTTTCAGATGGCAAAGGTTGAGAGTAATAAAATGTATATAAAGAGAATAAAGCTAGAACTCTGGTTATAGCGGCTTCAGACTTTGCAACGCGTTCTGTTATAGATGTGAGTCGAAAAAAAGCCTAGCTCAGCTTCTTTAAACCCACCCATAAAAATGCGAAACATTGAGTTGAAGAATGCTTCCCTTGCTCGATCGTCTATTGCTTGGAGGCTCAACCATGGCCATCCTTGAGATGTCCATACTTCCTTGAATGCTGCAAATGGACACCCTGAATCTGGACCTGTCCACTTTGCATGGAACTGCGAAAGAAGACTAAGAAAGTCTTCTCTAGCTGCAGAAACATATATCCCCGATGAGAAATATGACGGTTGGAGCACGTAGTCCGATCGAGATGACTTGGAAGGTGCCGCTCGCATGGAGAGAGAAACGCAGTCACGAGAGCAAGCGCTAAACAAAACACGCTTTCCCTCCAGCCACTTTGGACAAAATGCTCAAGTTTCGTCACTCCACCGGCGTAAACTGCTACTTTTGCCACTCTGAACAACGTGAAACACCTCGAGATCCATTTGTCTGGCGATGCGATGCTTGTAGCTGCTGGAATGTATTTGACCGGAAGACGGGCGAATTTTCTAAAGATTTTGTCGACCCGGCTATGAGAGACGAAACTCTCAATGTGCAATCATTTAACCGGAGGGGTGTGTTGCATTTTATCTCTCAATTGATAACTGTCCTCAGTTCTCTCCAGGCTCCTCAAACAAGCTAGCCTTGCCAAGCAGTTATCCTAGCCAATCTCTGTTTTGTCGAACTTGCCAAACCAACCATATGATGGTCACAAATTTACTATCGGATTATTTACCTGAACCTGAGGTCAGTTCCCACTTGACCTTACCTCCCTTATACTGTACTCCTAAACTCTTCGTCATCAGAGTCTGGAGTATGCATCCCGAATTGCCTCTCTACCAACTTATCGCGCGTCTCTCGAAGCCCGTTATCCTCCTGGTCCGTTTCTTTCGAAATCCATGAACAATTTTCTGATTTTCCTTCAGTCTGTGACTCCTGTTTGCCTCTCGTTCAAGACAAGATTCAAGAGAAGGACAACATGGCACGAATGACAGCATTGGGCGGGTGGCTGAAGAACACTCAAGGTCGTCATCTTCAACGACATAGGTCTACCAGCTACGATCCTCCAGACCCGAGGGAGAAGGGAAAAGGGAAGACCACCCCATTGGATCCGTTGGAATTAGCTGCTTGGAGGATTCGTGGCGTCCTCTGGGTCTCCTCGTTGTGTCTCTCTGTCCTCGGTGGACTTTCTGGTTTGTCTATTTCATAAAATATTGTTTCAGTGTGCTTATGGTCATCAGGGCTTCTCGATTGGAACCTTTCATCCTACGTCTCGCTATTACGGCCAATTTTCCCGCTATTAGCCTTGTTATCTCTCATCTGGACTAACTGGGATCCAACATACGAATCCTTAAAACGTGCCCAGTGGCAAGGTAGAGACATACGGCAGCGAGGGAAGTGGGAGTACACGGTGAGCTTTGTCTGTTTTGCTTTTTATTCTAGCCTTTTTCATTTGAGGTTTCCAGCAAGCCCAAATGTTCGCCTGGGCAACTCGCGTCCTCACTTGCTCGCTCATATCTTTACCCTGGTATCGACCAGATCAAAATGTATTTGGAAAATCCACTCGGTTTAGCCAGGTTTACTTTACATTCACCCTACTTGTTGAACTTTTTGTACGTTTATCCCCCTGATTCGTGGGATTGTTCTCTTCAACTTAATCGATCACTAGTCCTTAATCCGCTCTTGCCTTGTCCTCCGTCTAGCACAACCGCCTGCAATACGTCTTATCGACACCTCAGCTCACAAACGCCTAGGAAGCGTCGATCCAACAGGCACAAGGTCAACCTCTCGTCCCTCTACACCTATGCCTTTCCCAAATAGAGAACAACCACCTCCATCATTACCTCCCACACAACATACAGAGGATTTCCTTGCGAGTCTCACCTTATCTTCTACACCTGTCTTCACGAGACCACCCGTATTTGGAGTCCCTTCTATGACTTCTGCCATTCAACCACAGTCTTCTGAGCCAGACGCAATGGACTGGAGTCCTACAAATGGAACGGACAGAAATCACAGAGGACGCGATCCGACATCATATATCCGTCCTCAGACTTACTTCCCACCCGAAGAACCTACGGGACTGGAAGACTTGTTCAATCGAGCGACATCATTAGTGGACGATAGTCCTGTAAGAGATGTACAAATGTCAGAGTCTAGCAGGAGTAGAAGCAATCAAGGAACTAGGAGAGACTGGCAGCAGAAGTTGAGGTTATTGGGGATTGGAGCCTTTGGAGTTGCGTTATTAGGAGTGCTGGTGAGATTATGGCTTGTGAGACGGTGGGCTGCGACCGACAATGTTGTAACGGTGGGGCCTACGTCGACTGCCGTCTCTTACTACTATCCGAGTGATGAGGAATTATATTGATTTTTACCTCAGCAACTGTCATTTAAATGGCCCCCCATTCGGGGAAGGAATGATCTGTACGATAGTTGGAACAGCCGAGATGTTTTGTTGTGTACTAATTGATTTCTTTGTGTTTACGATAGAAATGACAATAAGAAGTGGCAATATATTCGCGCCCTACTATATTAAAGAGACATTATAAGGCTATGGGATGTGTTGAGAAAATCTATGCTACATTGATGGTAGGAGGAGGACTGAAAGAGATGAAGGCAGCGTGGAGGTCGTTATCAGGAAAAAATTGTATGCTACAAAGGTCTTGGAAGAATCGTATGAGAGAGTAAAACGCAATGAAGGAGAGAGCATTATGCGACAGAAAAAAAAAGGAGATGATGAAGGAGCGTCGCCATAAACAATCATAACGAGCCGGCCGACGAGGAAGGAGCGGGAGAGCCCTTCAGGACTCGTCTTTCGGCCCATGCGTCAACACCAGCACCGAGGTAGGCTGTCTGTACCAAGTCGTCAAAGAGCTCGTCTGACCAATCTTCCGTGTCGCAAATCCTAACCGCGCCGAGCCGCAGACGCAGGTTTTCACCCGTGATAGTCAGGTGTTCCTGAAGGGAAGCAGGAGCAACCTTATTCTTTTGTCGTTCGTTCGAGAACCAGTTTTTAATTTGACGGTATGATCTGAGAGATAAATATGATTAATGCACAGAACAAAGATCTGAAATGGATGTGCAAAACCTACCGAGCGAGGACAACTGCAAGAATGTTCATGTAAGGTTCTGGAGGATATGGAGTGATGGTGTCGTAAACCATCCTGAGAACGGCGTATTGGATTTCGTTGACGGGTGAATTCATGACAGTTTCCATCTTCGCCGCCTTCTCCGCCAGCTCCTCTCTGCGTGAGCGCATTTTCCCACGGTTCAAAATGGCGCGTGTTTCTGAGACACTGGGATGCGGGGTCGTACGCTTCTTTGTGTGAACGTCCGGTTCGGGAGAAAGTTGGCACGGGGAGGTACGATTGGAATAGAGCTTAGATTTGGGGCCTGCCTTGGTCTTTCCTTTCTTCATTGTCTTCTTGGGTCGCTCACTAGAACTGCTGCCGTACCCAGAGTCAGGAAGAGAGGCGTTTGAAGGGGCTGGTGAAGCAAACGGCGAGAGGGTGTGGGAGCTTTCTTCCATTGAGCGCTGTATGCAGACATTGGCAAGAAAGTCGAGCGGACACTGGGAAGTAGGGGCCACTGAATACGACATGGTGGTAGGTGTTTATGTGGTAAGGTGGTATGGAGGGAAAGAAGACGGCTGGCGTCAACAGGAGGGAGGGGGGCGTGATCTTGTTAGGGGAAGGAGAAAAGGTGGTATGCGCGAGGGAGGCATACCGGCAAAAGCTTTATATGGGGAATGTGGAGTGTGCTCTTTCACACGATAACAATAACTTTGCGATTGTACTTTTGGTCGCCGTGGGAGCAAGCGGCCGTCCAAAGACAAAGACATGCCTTGTTCTTTTGTGTCGAGCCGTCAACAGGCGCCGGGTTAACGCCGCACGCCGTCCACATCTCTTTGAGGCAAGTGGAACGTGTTCGGGCACGCACAAAGAAACTTATCGGAAATATACACGTGGTGGATATCGATCGCGTATACATTGCACCACGGAATTTTTTTTAGTTGTCGAGGATCATTTGCATCTCGTTCACCTCGCCATCCTTCTCTGAAGACGAGGTAAAAACGTCGGCTCCAGACGCAAGAGAATCGATAAGCAGAGAGAGCTTTGACGTAGTTAGGTTCGGCTCCTAAAAGAGGGAAAAGGGTCAATCTTATGCTGTGCTGCCTCGAGCCAGTATTATGAAATGCAGTTTCACCTTGCGGATAGTCTCGAGATCATCTTGGAAAGCTTCCGCCACGGAGGTCATCCAAAACGTGCGAAACTTGTCTCGAAGCTCGTTCTCCTTTTCTTGACTCTGAGCGGTGTCAGGGGTGGGAAGAAAGGTTGGCAGTGGGACGTCTTTGGGTGGAGATGGAGATCGAGAGGGTGGTGCACGTTTAGCTGGAGCGGCTGTCGATGTAGACACCTTCATAGGAACATCTGAATCGCTATCAGAGTCGCTCGATGATGAATCGGACGATGAGCTTGAGCTGGCGCTCGAAGCGTCTGAATCCGATTCGCCTTGCGCCTTGTGCTGAACTTTTACAGTTACAGTCTGTGTCCTAACATCCTCCTCTGAGCTCGACGAGTCCGACGAAGACGACGAAGATTCTGAAGACGAAATAGCTCTCCGCTTGCGTTTCCGCGTGCGCTTTTTCGCTGGAGCGACTGAGGTAGGAGGAGCCATGAAGTTTTATCGGGGTTTAGTGGGTCGCAAACCAGACCCTTTGTTTTTTTGGTCACATTCGCTCCCCACGGAATTTCTTCTATCCAATAATCTTCATGCTTTTTTATATAATATCATTTCCTCGGATTTACTCGTTATCCTTATCTTTTATGGACAAATTAATAACATCTTCTTTGCTGCCACCTATCCAATCTCTACCTAATCATAACCATATGGCCACCTTAGAATGTCTGTGGAAGGTATAGACAACAGCATACTTCTCGTCAACATTCAACCATAGTACTTGCATGGCAAACGCTGCCATAACTATACCCAGGCCGAGAGGAGAAGTAATGGGGACTGACCTGGAGTACGGTGAACAACATCCCTCCGCGGGTATGTACATATAAGACCACACATGACAGAGGACAAGCCAAGGTAACAGCTTAATGAGAATTTACCGCACAGTTTAACAAGAAAAGGTTCGACTCGACGAGATATGTAGTCACGAAGCGAATACCGCGGTGGAGGTCAGAGCCAAAGAGTTGCCAACCACTGGCGCTTACACTGGGCTCCTTAGTTCCGACCCAACACTTCACCCTACGTGCGTGTGAAGACGGCCTTATCGTTCTACTTTGGAATTCATACCAGCAAGACAAATTTGCAGTCATATTTATGCTCAACTCGTTCTATTGTCACTAAAACAGTTTTTGGTCTCACGTACTACTAACAGGTACCGTTTACTGTAGTGGGACCAACTCTTGACTAAACATCCAGAGCCCTTAAATTCTCAGGCATTCTTCTTTTTTCTATTTTTTTTTATTAGGTAAAACACCCTTACATACCTTTACATTGCACCGCATGCCTTTGTTGGAGAGGTCAAAACAAGGCTTCGTCCAACAGAGCAGCACACTGCTTTGCTCTGGTACACACTGTCCACTGGCTGAGATGACGTGAGTGACCGACTGGATAGCATCAATGCCGGACTATTTGTCTTCAATGCTTGACTCACCCCTGAAAATGAGAAGAATTTACTGGTGATAGTATGTTCTCTGGTCACAAGGTGACTCAATCTTGCCCCTAACTCCCGTCTGTTGTTGCCATGGCCTCGAACCTCCATGTTTCTGGCCACTCCAAGCCGTCCTTACAGGACATTGTTAGTCCAGTGACATCGCCAAGCTGCATCGAATCTCCTGCTTCGTTCGATTCGGACTGCGAGGCTTCTACTCAGCTAGGTTTGTTTGTGTATTCTCCTCCTCTTCCATTGGTTTTAAAATCCTAATTTCGGATAAGGCGTGTGCGATGGGGAGCTTTCAGAGGAAAACGATTGTTCTGCAAGCAGCTTTTCAGCAAGCAGCTCAGCAGACGGCCCATTCGCGTCCATGAACTCCTCAGTCTATGGTTCCTCGCTGACTCCATCTAAATGTACCGCACTTGATCTTTATCCTGCAATCTCAGGCCCTGTTCACAAATATGGTCATGGACCTGTTGTGGTAGTTTCTCATCCTGGAGCGCGCACCCTTATTCTAACACGATAATAGCGCGTACCTTACGCCTATGAAAATTTTGACGATCATTCCACGACCCACGGTGTTCCCTTTGTAGACAAAACTCCATCTCTCGACGCCTTGACCTCGGTTCTAGGGTTTGGAAAAATGGTATTTTTCCGACGTCCTCCCAGCTTCGGGTTGACGCATTTCCTCTTTATGATATATGCCTATCTCGACGCCAGCTACGAACCTACTCAAGATCCTTTCCCTTCTCTTGCATACAGTCGCTGGTCACTTCATTCTTCTCTTATTTTTTGCCTTGACATGGCAAAGGTTCAAGGACCGGATGTAGGACAATCACTGCTCCACCACGTGAAAGCGTGCGCTGCTCAATTCTTCTACCGCTATGATATTCTCCCGTCGGATGTACCCTCATTCGAGAAAGAGGATCGGCCCGAGTGGATCATTCCATACCTAGCTGTTCGTGTTCATATCGCTCTGCCTTGTTTCCACCTAATAGACCTTTCTAGCTTCAACTAATATACGGTCCGTTCAGGCGCAAAGGCCAACACCCCATGTTTGTTATTGTCGAGAATTATGAACGAGCTGATCATACCACTTCATTACCTACGGCTCCTGAGGCAATGCGTAGATTCTTTGGGAACCTGAGTCGAGCTGTGGACGTTAGAAACGTATACGGTGTACTTTTGGTTTCAACTATGGATGCAACAGAAGCTGACAGTCATATTCTTCCTGCAACTGGCGTCCTCCCTACACAACGCAGAGAGCGATTGGACTTTGTGGACCAGAGAGCGATCTTAGACATTACTCATCACTCTGCTTTCCAGTCTGCGGTTGGGTTTACGCGGCGCGAGATCCAGGCATTGGACGACTCTACACGAAACTTGCACGCTCCTTTCTCACGCCCGCTCCTTGAGCTCGTCGACGAAGCCGGACTTTCTTCCTATGTGTTCACTCGCGACCATAGGAACTTGGATCAATCCCTTTTATTTATCAAGGGGAAATTAGATAATGCACCAGTGTACCCCGCCGACCCGATTCTGGATTTGTTAGGACAAAAATGTGGGATGCCGAATCGGGCGGTTTCGCCTCCACCACTTCCTCTTGTGTTCAACGGCAGTGGCGACAACTTGGACAAGACCCCCAAAGCTCCCTGATACTACGATCTATCCGCAGTAACATTGTTTTCACAAACCAATTTTTCGGATTTTTCTAATATTGCCGTCTCTGCGTAGAGCGATTGTACTTCACTGAATTTGGACAGTTGCCATAGCCGTTGTATATAACATTCGATATGGTCCTTGAATTTATGGTATCGTGCTAGTAGCAACGCCGACCCTCAGAGTTTGAGACCTTCTACCGAACATTAAGGCATAGGTGTTGCAGTGCTATCACATATAAAAAGACCATTCGAACATACAAGCCATTTGGCAAAATGTTTTGATTCAATATGTAGCAAAGTAGATTGCCTTATACGGGTAGGATACGAAATACGACCCTCATCCAAACAAACTCCTACATTTCCATGCTAAAGTATACAATGTTATCTACGGGTCTATCTGAAAAGGCCGAAGAAGGACTTCTCTGAAACTTAGAGACCAAGTGGGTATCACTTCAAATGGACAACGTGTATGCACTTACATGTGTTGAGAGACGTGGGAATGATAAGATATGCGGCGACAAATCTGGGAACCACTCCAGTTTAGGGCTGGTCGCATGCCATGCGTGCTTCGCTCTGACCTCCATCTGCTACCTTCCACCCTCCAAGGGATTCCCCTTCCATTCAACGCTGCCGCTGCGTAGTCCTCCACCACAGTCTTTATTGTCACTCCAACATTACTCCACCACTCCACGCAACTATCAGCCACAGGAACCGCAAAAGATGGCGTCCCGAACCACCCGGATATCCATTCTCTTAACGATGGATGTCGTTTTCTTTCTGGTTGAGCTTATCGTTGGATACGCTGTAGGCTCACTTGCTCTCGTAGCAGACAGTTTTCATATGCTGAAGTACCTTTTCTGTTTTTCGACCCTACCGCACGAAACTTATCCACCCCAATAGCGATGTAATCAGCCTAGTCATTGCATTGTATGCGATCAAAGTATGTCGCTTTGTTATGACTTCTCCGGGCTCGCACATCGACTGACGCTATGAAGTTAACCGCAAGGGATTCCAAGGTGAATTGATTTTGTGATGGAGCATTCCTTCAGATGACACTAACCTGACCTTAATTTGTAGGGCCGAGACGAGAGGTACTCATACGGGTTTCATAGAGCAGAGATTCTCGCTGCGTTAGTAAATGGAGTCTTCCTTCTCGCTCTGTGCTTTTCGATTTCACTGGAAGCACTGGAACGGTTCTTCTCCACACCAGGTCAGTGTCCGCAGCCAGCGCCTCTTCGCGATTGGTTATTCATTATTCATTTTTCTTTAGAAATTTCCAGTCCAAAGCTAGTCGTGATTGTGGGCTCTTTAGGATTAGCCTCGAATATTGTCGGATTGTTCCTTTTCCATGGTTAGCTCTAGATTCTGCCCTTATTGACCAAAGACACTCAAACTTTCACTAATAGAACATGGCCATTCTCATGGTCACAGTCATTCTCATTCAACTCCAGCCACTCCACTCCGTATCGAATCACCGATTGGGTCAGGAACTGTGACACCCACGCCAATACACATCCGCAAACAGAGTTCTCCAGAGCGTGAACGTCGCTCTTTTAGTCGTTCTTCAGTATCTTTCTCCGGCCTCTCAGATCATCCAGCGGCAACAAGGGCGACGATGGTCCAGACGGCAAAAGACATGGCTATTGCAAGTTCTCCGCCACCAAGCGCTCGTCCTTCTCTCGACCTAAGACCTTCACCTATCGAAATATCTCCACCATCACCTAACCCTGACGAAGATACTTCCGAAACCTCTCCTCTCGTAGCACACCATCATAACCATGACCACAATGCTGACAGTGGTGACGAAGATCATGGCCACTCTCATGGTCATGGTCATGGACATGGGCACAGTCATGGCTCTATGAACATGCGTGCTGTCCTGCTACATGTATTTGGGGATGCTCTCGGAAACATTGGCGTCATTGCCACTGGCCTTATTATGTGGCTCACAGAATGGTCATTCAAGTATTACTGTGATCCTGTCATATCTCTTCTCATTACCGTGATCATATTTTGCTCTGCTCTACCTCTAGGTGAAATATTTCATTTCTCACCTTACACACAAGTGCTCAATTGGTTTAGTGAGAAGCACATCATTTATCCTCCTTCAAGGTGTGCCTCTGGGTATCGACTTGCAGGAACTTGGAGACGAGCTTCGAAATGTTGAGGGTATATTGTTTCCAATCGTTGGGAAAGATCCCTGTCTGACTGATGGTTTTCCATCAAACTAGGTGTACTCAGTATCCACGAACTGCACGTTTGGACCTTGTCCGAGACTAAAATCATCGCCTCTGTCCACGTTTGTGTTTCCAATGAGCACGACTTCATGCCAGTAGCCGCAAAACTTAATGAACATTTACACCGCTTTGGCATTCACTCAAGTACAATACAGCCAGAATGGCCAGAATATGTAGACAAGAGCGGGGCCTCTGTTCGCTCACAACCTTCAGTAAGTCTTCTTGAGCTTTGCCTTTTATTCTTCGTGTAAATAATATTCCCCCGTAGCCTATAATGGAATCTGCGTGTCTTATCGCCTGTCCTAATGATCAGGGTTGTGACCCCTTTGAAAACTCTTGTTGTCGTACGTCAAGTCCCACTTTTAGTAACACCACCTCACATTTCGTTTCTTTCAGCACCACCGAGGGCAGATGCATAAGCATGGTTGACAGTTGGACGCTAGACTGTTGTTTGTTTGATTATTGTTTGACTTTCTTAGGATATTGTCTCATAATTTGACCGTTCGTTCCTATGCATTCCCCGCGATCGTATTTTTAACAACACCTCATTACTCTACCGAGGACCAATAAACTAAACAACAACACTATTAAGTGGATGGTTTTGAATCCGTGTCGATGAATGCGGGAAATGACGCAATGAACGGCTGAGACTGGTTTAGTTGGCGAAGCAGCTCGGCTGAAGCATTGCTCGTCCGTTTGTGGGACCTCAACGTGCTTGCAAGTTTGCGAGCAAGGGTGGCAACGGGTTCACCTAAAGCCAATCGCGAGCTGCCTCCCGGTGTTGACGCGGCGGCAGGCGTAGTATTAGAGCTTGCTGGGAGTGCTCTGAGCGCAATTTCAAGTTGTAAATTTCCCATCAAGGCAGATAATGTGATCCCAGCAATTGTTGTCATTTGCACCATATTCATGGGTGAATTCCGGTCCACTGCGTTCAACATTGATGGCAAATAAACATGTGCAAAGGCAGGTAGAAGAGGCAGTTGGTTGGATGAACGAGGATGGGTGAGGACAAATGTCCACATTCTCTTTGCGATCTCTGTTTCCGTTGAGCTGTTTGTGTTTGTCGTGCTACCCGCTCCAACCGTGTCTGAGGAACAGAGTTCTGTCCAGAGTATTTGGAAAAGCTCAATGGGTGTACAGAGGATAAGACATCGGTCGATGTCAAGTGAAGGTGCTTTTCCAGCTTTTGCAGTGCTAAATGCGTGCCGAACTATTAGGTGTGGTTGGTGAGATTGAGTATGCCATGGGATCGGAGCTTGTTTGGCTTTTGATGGACCTGTGCATTTAGAAGAGAGATATTAGATTTAAAAGGGATTCAGGATATGAAGCCTTACCCTGCAATCCAAGGATAGGAGTCAATCGTTCATACAGCTGCGTGGTTGTTTCATTCATAGGATGTTGAGCAGGTTGGCTGCGTAAAAGCCTCAGTGCGTTCAAGAGCTCGAATCGGGACATCAGTATAGCCTGTTTAGGGCACTCCGAAGAGTTGCAAAGCGTGCGAAGAATGATAAAGTAGATTCCGGAAGATGGGCTGCCCAATGATTTTAACTTCATCTCTCAACAATTTTGTGGATAGAATGACGCACTTTCCACGAGTAATCTCACTAGAGACACATTTCAAGATCACCGGGATCAACCAACTCAATAAAGGGTTCAAAAACCATGAAACCCCATTGCTGATGGACTCCGAATCTCGCCCTTTGGAAATGGATTTGGTGAGAATAGTGGGGAGCATTCGCAGGAGTGTTTGAGGGGTTGTAGCTCTAGAAAGGTGAAGAAGATGAATCGAGACTATGACGAAAACAGGGCAGCGGCTATCGTTACCTGAGGATGCTATCCGCGATACCCTCATTGCTGGTATCGAAAAGGACCTTCTGCCAAGCTTGTATTGTAGCCCTTCCTTCAGCATTCAATTCGTTTTCGTGATATGATACTGCAGGTCGGATGACACTCGAAGAACTGAGAGCTCCTCGCGGGGATGGGAACGACGTCTCTCGAATCTGTCACCGGAATCAAGTCATGAAAGGGTGTGGGTAGAGCTGAGGTACATGACACCTGTGAACAACAACCTGAATGAACATGATGATTTGGCCCATCTGAGTGAACGCGGTTTGGGGGTCACCTAAATGGAGGGTAGAATATCAAAGAGATCAAAACAGAATCAACATACCGACGGTCTCACAATTGGTCTCGTCAAGTAACAATAAAGCGGACCCAACCAACTCCTGAAGAGGAAGGTGCAAAGCTAATAAATCCAACAAAAAATCGTTTTGAATTAGCCCGGTACAAACATGGCTCAGAGCCTCCACTTCATGTGCTTGCGAAATCCGTTCGAAATACTGTCAAGCGCACAAATCAGAAGTAGAGTTGGGGATCAAGTGGAAGAATGAACTTTTTGAACGGCATCTGCAAAAGTGCTATGGGACGAAAGCTCACGATACCAAAGCCTCTTTGCCCAGATGGCAAAATCGTGGTGCGAGGTCTCTGGGGAGAGTTTCGCTTCAATATATGAATCTAGGTCGAGTCTAGATTCTTGGGCTTCGCGTTGTAAACCTGGCGAACTTTCGTTCGTTGCACCAGAATCAACCGCAGTGACAAAGGACTGCTCGACAAGGCCAAGTCTGTAGAATCGACGAAGGAGGGTCTGGTGGAGTGGAATGATAGGTCTGAGATCTTTTTCAGGAAACGTTGGAGAAAAACAAAATGATCTTCACTGTTCGTCGTCACCCGCTTCTCGAGTGATAATCTCGGATATGGAGTTGCATCGCTGTATGAGGTCACTTCCTCTGGTTACTGGGGAGAAAGCAAGCTGCATCGCATTTCTCTAACCATAATAGATAAATTAAGCACAGAAAATGTCAGAGCGAACATACCCAATCAATTCCGTGAGGACCATCTGTTCCTTGCATTTGTTCGAAGCAGAGAAGGATGTCGGGAAGCTAATAAGTCTCTTCAGTTCTGAATACTGATGGAAGCAAGCTTGTTACCCTACTACAAACAAATGAACGCCAGAGCGGTGCCGCAATTTTTGGCGCCTCTGCAAGGCAGGTTAAACTTGAAACAATGAGTTGAGTGTAGAACACGGCAGGTGTCCAGCTGCTGTTCCAACGAAAGAGGGCAAGAAGAGTAGCTGCTGCTCCCTGTATCCTTCCCGCACCATA
This sequence comes from Flagelloscypha sp. PMI_526, assembly GCA_021399455.1. Lineage (NCBI taxonomy): Eukaryota > Fungi > Basidiomycota > Agaricomycetes > Agaricales > Niaceae > Flagelloscypha > Flagelloscypha sp. PMI_526. The sequence continues at coordinate 8,118 of JAJTUO010000269.1, read as the reverse complement.
AGGAGCTGTCCTGTGTTGGACCTGACATTCTATGAGCACGCCAGGAAAATATATTATATGACCCCCAGCTCACCATCTCATGCAACAACAGGCTGAACGATACAATATCTGCGGAAGAAGAGGGTATAAATGTTTCACTTCTACTGAGGCCCATCTGCATTTGGTGCATCATCTGGACTTCCTGCTCAACCTTTGCGTCGTCCCCCAACACGAGTCCAAGGGCCATTAAAAAGCCTTCAACTGCGTTGGTCATTTTGTAGTTCTGGCGGAAGAGAGGGTGGAGTTCGGCTCCCAACGCGTAAGCTGTCAGAGCCTGAGACGTTGGGACTTGTGATAGGTCAGACACACACGAGAGAAGAAGGCTGAGGAGTTCAGAGGTGCTTGCGATCACAGGCGTAGAAGGAGATTCGGCAAGAGTGTATGCGACGCGAACCATGGATAAAGCATCTTGGATGACTGTAAGAAGGTCTGATTGGGAGTCCGTGAATGAGACGAGGGAGCCTAAAGGTGGAAGATGGCTGTTATAGTGGGTTTCGAGAACCATAGTTGTGAGCAAATGGAGGTTTGTGGCAGAGTGAAGCTCCTGTGAACGAGTAGCTTGAAGAAAAAGGGAGGTGAAGCGGCTGAGGGGCATTGTGTGAATAAGAAGGGTGAAATATGCTTGAAGATCGGGATGCCCGCCAAAGGCATTGCAAAGTGTAAACGCGGAGTCTACATGCGGGAAAGTTGAGCCAAAAGTTAACAGAGATCACACTAGAGAGGAATAATTACTGAGAATACTAGCTAAATTCTCATCTTCAGATGCGTCAGGAAATTCCTTCGTGCTCTGGAGTTTACACAACTTTAGCCACTAGAATTGAAACTCTAAGGATCTTGGAGGGAAAAACAAGAAGCATTAAGCACCTTAGACGCGGGATAGCCATTTAGGAAACAATTTCTTGTCACGTCTACCAGGGACATAAGTAGGTGAGTGTGAAGGTTAGAGGCAAGCCTAGCCCAAGCTTAAGGTCCGTTCTCGCGTGTGTGCACATGACGATCGAGCACCTAATTGAGCTCTCAATATAACTCTGACCCAACCATGACCGCTCTGCAAGGCGTCACCATCTTGGACATCGAAGAGCGCTCAGAACCGAAACCTCACTCTGTCTACAAGATTCAGGTTAAAGCTGGCGTCCGGTCTTGGCTTGTCTGGCGCCGGTACTCTGAATTCGATGATCTCGATGAGGAACTAACTCGTGCGACCAATGAGGCACCTCCTACTCAGCTACCTCCCAAACACGTGCTCTCCATTTTCCGTTCTCATTCAGACCCCAAGCTCCTCGAAGAGCGAAAAGCTGGATTGGAGGCATACCTCCGTGCCATCGTCTCCTCGAAAGACCCGCGGTGGCGTGACTGCTATGCGTTCCAGCAGTTTCTGAGTATTCCTTCCACTAAACCAGGTATCTCTCATACATCTACCAACCCTGGAGACTTTACTGCAGCAACATGGTTAGACGAGCACGCTGCTGTTCACGATGGCATTCGGGATATTCGCGCAGACATAAGCAAGCGTGATGCTCTCCTCGACCGGTCTGATGGACCAGCCGCTCATCGAGCCAACCTTGACGCAAAAAAGAAACTGGCTGCTCTCATACCTCGTACTGTGAACTTAACCAAAGGTCTACAGCAATTGGGTTTGGGTGGACTGAGCGAAGGAGAGCTTCAACGTCGGACCGACATGGTTCTGCGCATCAAGAACGATTGTGAGGGTCTTACGACGATGGTTCACGCCGCTAAATTTGCTGCTCGTGGGATAGCGGGACCTACCTCTGTTGCTACGAGAAGAGAAGCCTCGGAAGCAGACCGACAAGAACTTCTAGCAGGCTCACCCACTTCATCCAAGCCATTCAGGATCTTTGGTCGATCAAGCGAACCTCAGGAAACGGAAGAAACTCGTCGTTTGGATAACCAGGGTCTCCTGCAGCTGCAGAGACAGGAGATGTCTCAACAGGACTCTCAGCTTTCTGACCTAACTACCATCCTGCAGCGACAGAAACAACTAGGCGTGGCAATTTACAACGAGATCGAACAGCAGAATGAGACCATTGACGACTTGACTCGTGCGGTGGACCATACATCAGACAAACTGCGTAGCACTGACAAGCAAATGAGGAGATTGGGTTAGGCGAAGTTCCGTCGATTTAAGTGAGGATCTAGACTATATTACTATATATTTTTTCCTTAATGTTCTCCATGACCTTAATACCTAAATGAAACCGTCTATGCACGCGACAAGTATGAGCCGACACCCTAAAAATCTATTAGTCATGAGGTAAGACGGCGAAGAAACAAACTAACCTCGTAGCAGGCAATCATGATTCCACAAGCCGGTGCAATTTTAGCCATACGAGGAAGAATCCCAGCGTAGAGTGCCGAATATCCTTCCGTTCTCCAAATAGTCTTGAGCAAAGGTATTGTTCGTGATACTCCGCGAGAGGATGAAGACATGAGCAACGCTTGTCTCCGGGTTTTAAGAACATCGAACGGTGACGTTATTAATGCAGCCAATATGCCACTGGCAGCACCACTAACGAAAGCGACAGAGGGTCCGTGAAAATTTTGCCGTGCCAAAGCGTCTTTGCAAGTTTGATAGCTTGCCCAATACAATCCCGAGAAAGGAACATCTCTCCATAGTGTTGGGCCAAGACCACGCCATAAGGACAAAGAACCATTCTTACGTACATGTTTGCGCAAAGAACGGATGACCGATGGGAGAGAATGTGTCGTGCCGGCTGGAGGCGTGGACTGAAGATTTGTCCGAAGTAGCTCGAGAGGAGAGGCTACTGTGGTTATTGCCGTTCTTGCTATTACACCAGCATAAAGGGGAACTAGAGATGAAGTTGGTATTAATGGTGGGAGAGCTTCGTTGAGTAGCCAGTCGTATGTCATCATGTATGCGGTCGAAGACGGCACACCAATAAGCCTGGGGAATTGATCGGGGTGAGCTCCGAAAGTTCTCGAGACGTTTTGAAATGACTCACAGCGTCGTGCCAGCACCTTTCCATAGTCCGGGAAATCCTTCAGCTCGCCATACATGTCGGATGGCGTCAGAGAAACCGTTGACTCGCTCTGTCCGGAAGACTCCATGGTCCCAGATACATACAACGTCACTAGATACGCTGACATGGGCTAATGAGGACATTTTGCGGACACAAGCGACATTGGGAGGTTGGCAGCACGTAATAGGGGCTTTTGGAAACAAGGATCGAGGTTGTGAGTGGGCAGGAGGTTGAGTCTGCAGTCGTGTTTTGACAACATCGAAAGGCGTCACTGAAAAGAAAGTAAATGTTAACAAGGGGAAGATGCACTGAATAATAATAATAATATAAACTTACTCGTCAAAGCCGTAACCGTTGAGCCAGTTGCAGCAGCAACCAACTTAGCCTGATAAGGCTGCATGGAGGTGAGAGTGAGAAAGAAAGTTCGCCTCGACCGGCGCTTCGCATATTTCCTTTGACCTGACCCATCACCATAACCTGCGACCCTTTTTCTTTGTTTGCATTTGAACGATTTGAGAAATGGCTTCATCTGCGCAGGCCGCAAATGTCCTCGAGGCCTCAATCGCTGAGAATCCGCTTCCGGAATCGACGGAGGAGCCCGGTGAAATTCAGGAAGTGAACATGGAGGCTCAGGCAGATACCATCCGCACTGTCTTCAACGATCCCACCAACTTCAACGTCAAGGTATTACTTCTCTACGTTCCTTTTTCTATTGAGAAAGAGCTTATATGTGTTTTTTAGCATCCCCTCTACTCGCCTTGGACCCTCTGGTTTGACTCGCCAGCCACCAAGGGTCGAAATCTTCCCCAGACACCTATGACTGCCTACCCTCAAACCCCCCTTCCACAAACCCCCAACGTAGCTGCAGCTCAAGGCTGGATGGAAGATATCAAGCGTGTAATCAGCTTCGACAGTGTTGAAGAGTTCTGGGGGTGAGTCACCATCTTACTTCACCCAGCGCGTCGAACACGACCCTGATTAACCTCGCTTACTCAGCTTGTATAATAATATTGTGCCGCCTTCCCAACTACCTCAGAAGGCCAACTATTATCTCTTTAAAGTTGTTTTTTTGCCTACCGCGCTCGCGTGCTTGAATTGCTTACGTCGTCTATTAGGAGGGAATTATTCCTGCATGGGAGGATGAGGCTAACAAACTCGGAGGAAAATGGAGCATCCAGCTCCCAAAAGATAAAAACCGTGCTGGAGTGGACAAAATGTGGTTATACACTGTGAGTCCAAAAAGGTCTATGATCGCCATGATCGTCTGGGAACAACGCGCGGTTTACTTTGCTTTCAATCCAGATGCTTGCTGCTATTGGAGAAACTTTTGACCCCGCACACGCTTCGGAGCAGGAAAAACCAGGCCAGTCACTGATCACAGGGGTCATTGTCTCAACCAGGCCGCAGTTCTACCGCATATCGATCTGGACCAGGCTAGCTCCTGCAAGCGCTGACGACGATGGCTTGAGGACAAGGATTGAGAGTGTTGGGAGGCACTTCAAAACTAGCGTTCTTGGGTTTAATGAGTCCCAAAAGCTTGCTGGTCCCTTGGCTACTGAAGTCAGTCATCTTCTATTTCCACCTTTTACTAACTTACCAACGTCATTATGTCTAGGTTGAATATCTTTCGCATAAGGATTCTGAAAAGAAAGGAAAAGCAGCGAAGAAGATCATCGTATGAGGTTTGCTTTCGCTGTGACCTCGTTTTTGGGTTATAGAATTCTTTTTTACTGTGGACCTTCGGCGAGTAGGAGCTGTATCCCTGCTGAGTCCTAATCTCAAGCCCTTTGGGCGCCATAAAACTTAAGTCAACATCTGGTGTGGGTCTTTTAAATTTGAGTTTTGATTGCACCATTCGCCAGTACAGCGTACTTTCTACCTCTCCATGTCACAGTATTCTTCCCAACGATTGCATAGAGGAAAATGGGAAATGCCAAAAGCTCCCTTCCAATCCATCCTGCAAAAAAGTTCCACCTGGTTTCCGCTGGGAGAGGATGCCCAGCCAAACTCGCGTAAACGTCTAAATCCACCCATATCCACGGTACAAAGTGCAATATCATTGAAAGAAGCACCGGCACGCCAAAGAGGTGCTTCAATGACGCACTCGCAATGGCACAGAGCATCACACTTTCAGTGAACGGCTCCATTAAGGTGGCAGTCAATACCATATGCTTCCGAACGCGTATCCAACGAACGCGACGCATGATGTAGTCTCGAAGAGACATATTACCTACGACGTTTCGAGCAATATCGCATGAAAGGTCGTGCCGAAGTCCGAGTTCGTGCCAAAGCGCAGCTCCAATCATGTTGTCTTCTGCAAGGTAATTGACAAAAGACGCCAGGCCATATTCACCGGGTGCCGCATTGGAAGGTCGTGGAGGATGTGGTTTCATGGATCCGTTGACTTGTTCCAGGTCTGAACGGCGGTATAGATTAGACTTGCCCATGACACAAGATTCGATGGCGAAAGTATTGATCGCAAGATACATTTTAGCGTGGTTTGTGTTGAGGAATGCTTCCTCGACTTGTGTTCCTATGCCTGGTTCCGCCGCAATGGCGAAGGGGACGTGATGTACGAGTCCTATTCGGTGTTTTGGACTTGGAGCAGAAGGAGGAGGATTTAAAATATCGACTGCTCTTGCAAGCGCACCTCGTTCAATAATGACGTTCGAATCGAGTATCCATAGTATATCGTGGGCTGCTTCGTTATAGGAACGAAGAAGGTTGTTGACTTTTGGGTTGACGCCTGCGACATTCGCACCTATTTTACTTGTCAGTGAAGATACTTCTCTTTGAAAGCAATATTCTCAACTGATAATAATTCGTGCATTTGCTCGAGGATATTTCACGATCAGCTGTCTCACCACGTCAAAAGCCTGGTCGTGTTCAGAGTCGAGGGAGAACAGAATTTCATAATTTGGATAGTCTAGCTGAAAAGTTGACTCCAAATTTTCATAAAGATTCGCATCTAATCCTTTGAGCGGTCGAAGTATCGACACTCCAGGAACTTGAGATGCAGGCATATTTGAAAGTGGAGACCTTGGTCGTAAACGGTATCGAGTTCGTCTGCGTTCAATTATTTGTCAACTCAAGGTTTCGGGGGCCAATGAGGAATAGCGTACGCAGTCCAGCATCCAGTTAGACCTATTGCCCACAAAGCAGAATACCAGACAAGTCCGGCAACGGAGAAAATGTTCCCGAGACCCCCACCAAGAAGAGTCGACATGGTGGTCGAAGGCAAGGCAAGCCACCACAATTCCAGGATAGCTTAATACGAACCTGACGCGTGAACCTTGCCTCGTTTTGCTCTAACTATCTCCCAATTTGTCTAGTCGAAGGTTATACACGAGAATATTCTGAAGATACCTAGGCACGGCTCTATCCTAATGAAACTACACGCCTTTTATCAAGTAGAGAGATTGCTCCTTAGCCATTCCAGTTCGACAAGTAGTTCCAGACTTGTCCTAAACCACCACGATCCTGAACCTTATTCTGGCAGCACCACGCTTATAACTGGTGGCCCAGCTTGCCCTCTCTCACCTCCAGAGCGTCGTTGCGAACATCAGCACCCGCACACCACCGTCCAAAGGCAAGTAGGATGCCGAAAGATAGAAGAGCTTACTTTTGTGAATATCGTAAAAGGTATGTTTCCCTCTCTCCTGCGTCGGAATGATTGTCCGACGAGATCAAATAAGGAATCAGGATATGCTTCGACAAAGACAGAAGATCCATCGCGCCGAGTATTTCATCAAACTGACGCGTCGACTTCAAGACAACTGACATATGTTTCCAGGAAGAAAAGGCATCGTACAGCAGAAGAGGCAGAGATGGATCGTATAAAGGACAGGGAATATCAGCGACGGTATCGCGAGCGACTGAAAGCTCGCGAACGTTCTGAGGGTCACGGTTCCAACGACTTACACAATGATGCTAGCTCTTCAACATTTCATTGCTTGTCATGTAACGGCCCTCTCACGCAAATTTGCATCTCTTGCAGCTACAACTCCAATCACACCCGTCTTCCACCAATCCACCAAATGTTACCGCCAGCGGTAGAACAGTTCAATCCTTGGGTTTATGATCCACATCGGGTTTGAACGGAGGTTATACATTACGGTCATTAGAGTAAAAAAAAACAATCAAGTGCTCGCGCCGGTACTAGTATCTGGTGTGGTCAATCCCATTCCAAACACACGCACTGTATTCTCAAAAGCAGCATCAACAACCTCCTGAAGCTCGACGCCTTTTAACCGAGCTATAACCCAAGCAACACCTCCAGTTGCACAAGGTTCATTCCTTCCTTTCACAGTTTTTCCGGCCTCAAATCTCTCAGGTTGCCTTGACGGAGGGAAATAAAGGTCACGGAGAGCGGAAGGGAGCGTATTGACGTGAATGCGAGACGCGTGTCCTCCCGTCATGGAACACCATGGTGCATCTGAAATTATATAAGTGCTAATAGAAGGTATTGGATGAGAAGCAACGTGCCTGTCTCCAGCATAAGACGGTTAAGCGGAATCTTGGCTGTAACAGCAAGGTTCTGCTCCGTCTTGAGCCCGCATCCGTTGATGCTAATATAGAAACCCATGGATATCTTGAACAGAGAGGTGAATGCTGGTCTTCAAGAACCAAAGAATGCCTCACAAGTTCTTCTGCCTCCTCCCAGCTGCCTGTATGGCTATGAACGACACCACCTCGACCACCAACTGCCAATCCGCCATCAACACCGAAGCCTTCTTCCTTCAGGATTGCACTAAAATCCCCAGCAGTATTTCGAGAATGAAGAAACAATGGTAAACTGTGCTTTTTGGCCAATTGAAGTTGCGATCCTAGTTTACTTTTTGAGCCCCTAAAGTTGGGTAAACTTCATATATAGGCAACTCACGGAAAGCTTTCTTTTGAACCTCTTTCGAAGCGAAATGCAACCTATCGTAATCTAAGAAAAGCTGAGCCAAAGGATATCAGAGCATCGACCGTCAATGGAACACACCCAAACCGCATTCTCCGATGGCGACAAGTCTCCGGAAGCACGAGAGGTTTGATGAATTGATCAAGATCTTTGAGATAACCTTCATGGCCACCT
>JAJTUO010000268.1:0-26350 GCA_021399455.1 Flagelloscypha sp. PMI_526 | reverse complement strand
TTCTATGCGATCTCATTTCGTTGTACAGTATCACCTTCCCACCCTTATCCCATGTACGCCCCCCACCGTCCAAGTCTCGCACCCTTCCTCTCGTCCCGCTTTCGGGTCAATCTTCGCATTCTCAGCCGAGCACGATCTCACCTCGTTCTCATCCTCCGGGGGCAATTGCGTCTCCCACGGTAGCGTCGGGACCTTCGCCATACGTTTCCTATTCAAGTTCGTCCTTCCACTCTCAGCCCCTACAAACTCCGGATTCAACGTCCACTGTCTCTACCGCTGAGACGCTCAGCACTGCCGGATCTCTAGCTACACCGGACTCTGTCACCAGTTCAAGTCATGCTAACACACTCGTAGCTGCAAGGAGGATGGGCATGCTGACCCATGGAGTACATATTCGGACGGGTTCGATTGATGATGGCTCACAGGTTCTTCTTCTCCTATGGGCATCATGCGGAGTGCTCCCGTCATTCCCCGACCAGACGTATATCCAGAATCCATCCCGTCCAATCTCAATGACAAAGGAAAAAAACTGTACTCCGACCTTCCAGGACTATGGAAATTGACGCTGATTCAGATGCGCACTCGGCTCCCCTCGCTCTTAACGCTCAACGCCGGCGAAAACGGGATCCATCTTCGGAGTCTTCGTCCGGGGATCAGGCTGGGATTACTTCTGCGTCCAAGATTGGGCTTGCAACGCCCGTACCAACACAACAGAGGATACATCCTTTGCAGCCTCAGCTACTCATTCCACCAAATGTTGCACCTTCTTCCCAGCGTTCCCTGAACGCCGGTACATTATCCCCTCATCCTTCTTCTGCTTTGACACCTTCATCAGACAAGGTTCCTTCGCCTTTATCTTTCCATCATGCCTCCAGCGCATCTTCAATGACTCTGTGGCGGAGTCACCTCGGAACCTAAAGCCGTACCCTACTCTGCGTACCAATGCGATCAATTCGCCTTCTCTTGCCCCCTCCCCTCTTTCTTATTCCCCTGTTTCGCAACCATCCCCAGTCTCACCGTTTGGTTCGTCAGAAGGCGACGAAGATGGCGGAGAACATTCTCATCCTGCATTCCTGAAGACATGATCTCCGTGGTATCTCGTGAGAGCACGTTCTTCGCACCTCCTGGTTCGCAACAAAGCTTGACTTTTGCTCACGAAGAGCATGACAGACAAGCAAGAAAGAAGCGAAGAAGCAGTATGTTCACGTCCTCCACTTCGCCTGTGGATGCGAGGTCAACAACACATCATCGCAATTACTCACTCAATCCAAGTCCGATTGAGCCACCGTTAACACCTGGTTCGTCAGATTCGCCTATCTCGCCTTTCGGCCCGCGCCCTGGATCTAGTGGTGAGCAAGACAAGCGGGAAAGAGGCGAAGTATATGACTGGGGCGCTGTCCTAAATAGTTCAAAGGCTGCTGGGAACAGAGACGTTCAAGTCGTCCGTTGAGTGGAATCAGCAGCGCCTCTGGAGGAAGTTCTGGTCGGAATAGAAGGAGTGGAGGAAGCCGGAGACGCAAGAGTTGGGGTGGGGGTGCTGGATTGGACACGGATGTGGATATGAAGGAGCCTGTACCCTCGACGCCAGCTACGGGGGCGGAAGAGGGAAGGTAGTATCAGCCCCATTTCCTACGCACCACGACAAGGGAGTGTGGAGTCACTTATTGTGACCGATATGGATGATGGAATATGGGTTGATGACGGCGGGGTTGGTGACATGGACATCGAGGTGGAGATGCAGTTTGCTGCTACCCACAGTGCCTCAGATGAAGAGATCGAAAGTGGGTTGGATGCAATGGGCATGCCACGCTCTTCCGCCATCCGAAGACGACGACCACTCGAACTATCACCGGTGTCAAAACTGGGATGTGGGCCTCAGACCAGGGCGATACTATGTCTTTGAGGGAGGGACGGAGTCGGTCTAGACCGAGGCATGAAGACACAAAGGATGGGCCTCCACTGCCACCACTCCCGCTTCCAGGGAGAGATTTCAGTGTTCCTGTCGCGCCTCCTCAATCTCCGCCTTCAGCTTGGGGTGTAGCACGTTCTATGAGCCCCGCGGTGCGCCTCTCCACCTCTTCATCCAGGACAACACCTCGTAAAGCGTCTGCACTCCAACCTTCACGCAACGTTCCGCCTTCTCCACCACCGTTAATGCAATTTGAGCCTTCAGAGCTAGCAACCTATCCTTCCGTCATTGGAACGCCATTTGGCATCGGCGTATCTTCTTCGTCTTCCAGACCTAAGTCCGACAAAGAGAAGGAGAAGGAGAAAGAGGGCGGCATCGGGTTCTTCAATGCGTTCAAGAGCAAGAAGAGTGCGGCATCTATCTCAACTACATCATCCGCTTCGTCTTCAGACCTCAAGGTCCAAGGGAAGAGACCTCGCGGACAAAGTGTGGATGTCCTTTCAACTGGAGGTCCCGTAGGAATGGGAGCTATATCACCGTATATCTATATTCCTCCAAGATCTCCCATGTTGAAGAAGGGCAAAACGCCATCTTTATCGTCAACAGAAGGTGCGGGTGGGCCTGGTTCTGTTCACTCGCATGGGAGCGGGAGTATAAGCTTGAGATCGAAGAGGCAGTATATTGCTTGACTTTGTGGTGATTGCCCACCAACCCCGTCTAAATTACTTCGTAGAATGTACACAGTACCTATGTTTGCTTTTGTTGTTCTGTTTTCTGTTGTATTTTTCCCTCATAGGATTTCGTGTTTTATTTGTCCAGTATTCTCTTCTTAGAGAATGTAACCCCTGGCCCCACCACAATTTGGGTTCGTCTTGTGAGAATGAACTTGCATGGCTCAATTAGGTCGTCACAAGGACGGGACGGAAGCAATCTATGCTGCTCCCAACTTTCTCGACCTCAACACTCAGTACTTCCTAAAGGCGCTTGGTGACTTTGAGCATCGAATCTTTGTTGGTGTCGTCGAATTTCCTGTCAAACACTCGTTGGTGGAGCGGGGCTACAACGATCTTTATCCGGATGTGAGCGCTGTTGCGCAAAACTACAGTAAGCGCATCATACACCCCACTTTGTAAGATGATGTCTTTTAGTAGGACTCGTTTTCTCCTGAGTATTCAGGTCAATTTGCACTACTTTCGAGTCAAGGGCGCATTTTAGTAAGACTGAGAGCACACAGTCTCATTCTTGGCTGCGGGTACCATTTTGACTGTATGGTGCTTTTACTCGTTTCGCGTGGTTTCACGTTCAAATCACTGTCCTGAAACTCTGGACTTATCAATTCCTTGGAGATTCTAACGGAATGGAAGGCGGAACGTGATCGTTGCAAGCCCTCATAGTACTGTTAGCCTTGCAAGATTACGTCCAAACTCTGTCAAAACCGTCCACTTCCGATCCATCCCGCCAAGGTCAAGACAGCAAAAAATCCCTTCTCAAATTCACGCGATAGTTTGTGCCTGGGGCGTGGGAACAGTCAAATACACGCATCTCATCCTTAGGAATTATTTGCTTTCTTTATCCTGCGCATTGTCACGCACGTTCTCTCTCTTCACCGGCTTTGTCCAAATACATGCTACCTGATATACTATTGTATTCGAATATACATCTCCAAGCATGGCGGCACCCATCGCCATTATATGGGGTATAAATTTCGGGTCCGATCTCTAACTTGAACCTGAACGTCATGGCCAGTTCACTTCCCACACGTAGTCAACCTCTCCGCAATTATTGGCACTGTGATTCCCGTGGGAACATGCGTAGGATCACCCTAGGATCGAATGAACGATTTGTCTGCGATTATATATATCGCGCTATAGCCGCTCAACTAATTCCCACTGAACCTTGGCCTCGCGTTTATCAGGTACGTGTTGTACATTGCCGCTTCAAAATCTCGTACATTTATTAATTATTTGCATATCAAGTTTAATAAGGATATAATCTCTGCGCAATTGCCCCTGCATGACATGAAAAGTTACTTCAAAGACCATCCAGATGATTTCAACAAACTCCGCGTTGACTCACCTCTTCCCGCTGCAAAGGATGTAGAACGCGATAGCTATCCACTTATTGACCTTTTCTTATACATTCCGCTTGAAGACCAAGAGAATGAGGAAAGTGACAGTCTTGTTGCCCTTCCAGCTACGCGTATGTGTTAGGCCTCACTGTCGCTAAGATTCCTCTTTAAATTTCTCTGCTTACAGGTTACAAGGCTCTCGGACTGTATGCCCTTTCTGCCAGAACACCCCCTGAAGGGAGCAAGGCTGCTGAGTACAGGTTTGAGCAAGGTCGAAGTCAGCCGGAACATCGCATATTCGACGGTCGCTACAACAACGATAACCCTAGAGAAAATACTGGAGTTCCGATTGAAATTTTTCATAACTCCTTTGCTGAATTTCAACACGACGCAGAACACATCGACCTGCCCTCCACAAAAGTCATGGCCAACGTCATTGACCTGTTTGATAAGTCTTCTGCCATCTACGAGAACGAAGCACAAAGGCTCGCCGCGCTTCGTCCGTGCTTGGAGAGCATACTTGGCATCTCTCTTAGCAGAGTCGAGAATGCTGATCTGACCAAGCCCGACGCTACCAACTTCATCGATGTCCCAATAAATGCAGGAGGTGGTATTTCGCGGGCTGTAGCGTTAATATGGGAAGGGAAAGATGAGTTTGGTCGAGGTGGGTCCAGTCCTGATGTGCAAGCGGCACAAGCGGTACGGCGTACGTGGTTTCAATTGGCTGTATGTTTCTTTCTCCTCTCGTTTTCCCGGGGGTCTTATGTCTCGTTAGAGTGTTCTGGCTGGCAACCGATGTTGCTGCCCTACTTTCTCCTCGCAACAGGCGGCCCCTACATTATGGTATTGGGAGTGGTGATCACTCAAACGGTCGTGGTGCGAAGGCTTACTCCATGGTTACCCATGGTCAACGTTTCATACGACTTTCGTCCATACGAACAAGTCGCTCGTGTTCTCGTTGCCCTTAAAAATGCTGTTTCACGGTTAACACAATTTTGGAATGGGCTACCTCTACCACACGACCCCCAGGTCCCGGCTCCATCCCGTTTCCACCCATGGCGGACATCCTATCAGACAACGAATGACCGCGAAGTCCACTTCGAATACCTTCATCCTCTTGAAACAGACCCCTCGACCGTCACCTTTCTAGCTAGACATGTAGCCGGCGACAAGGATCTAATTGTCGTCAAGTTCGTTATGACTGACCGATACGGTGAAGAGGCTCATAATTTGTTGGCATCCAAGGGCTATGCTCCTCCTCTACTGTATTGTGGTCGTTTGTCTCGTTCATGTCATTGGTTATCTATGGTGGTCATGGGCTACGTGGACGGGCATTCACTATCGGATAAACTGCCAATTACCAGCGTACGGTCTCAAATAGAAGCAGCCCTCCGATTTATGCACGAAGAGAACTTCGTCTTTGGAGATCTTAGGCTGCAAAACGTAATGGTGGATTCTCAGCAGCAAATCAAACTAATCGACTTAGATTGGGCCGGTATTGCAGGCGAAGCGAGATATCCTTTGAGGATGAATGTTCATGGTGGGATTCGGTGGGCTCGTGGTATGGCGCCTGGCGAACTCATACTGAAAGAACACGATTGGGAAATGTTGGATAATATGGGGTTGATATAGCGGTCTTTGTTTCTTTTTAAATAATGATATTTATTTAAAACTTGAACATTTTGCCAGGTGGCTTTGCACAATGCCAAAATGTCACATGTGGCTCATGCACAACCTGTCTAATATTCTCATGCTATCCTACTAAGTCTCGTTGATGATAGCCTGTTTTCGTTACTCGTTCCAATTTATATGGTATTGGAATGGTGAAGGATATCAGGGTCATAAACTGCCACAGCTTGGTTGAATCCACCGGGAATGGCACATGTCAGTCCTGCGAACGTTTGAGGGAGAATCCAACTTGCTCCTGGATTGCCCTTCTTTCGCTCGTTGCATCCCGGAGAGCGTAGACGCTCTATAATCCTCCTTGTAACCGACGTTCATGACGTTTGGCAGCTCCTCTAGCGGCAGCAGAGCACCCTTGCATCGTTTTCAGCAAATCTTTTCCAATCACCGCCGACGAAGCCATCGCTCTTCTCGTCGGTCATCGAGTGTGACCTCTCGAGACGAAGTCTCACCAGCGCCCATGACGGCAGTGATTGCTGAACCTCCCAGTGCACCCGAACGCATTCAGTCGGCTCAGTCACTTCCATCTTTCGATTATGCTTCTACATCTAGATTGTCAATAGATCATGAAATTGACACGGTTGTTGAAGAGCAGACTCATTCACGCCTCGGCGGGCCCGACATCCTTTCAAGTCTAGCTCCGGAGATCCTCTGGCAAATTATTTCACATCTCAACCACAAGGACATCCTTTACTTTCGACAAGTACACCCTATGTTCATTTATCATTCTCGAGGCTTACCTCTCATGTTTTTAGTGTTCAAAATGGTTTCATAGAATTACAAAGGATTCACCTGCCTGGGTACCACTCTACCAGGACCGCTTGCACGAAGCTGAAGTTCCGTTACCTTGTTATCAAAGAACCACACTCACTGCTGCAGACATTGAGAAGATCGCATGTGGATATCCTCGCTTCATTGCCACAGCTCGGAGTTGGGCGAAGACTGAAGAAGGCCAGAAGGGAGTACCACTTCCACATAAGATCGTTGCTCAAATTGAGTCTATTCCGGAAATTGAAGAACTTGGAGAGCAGATATCTTCTATTAGGTTCATCCGAGGGGGGAGGTTGCTTCTCGTTACCTCCCCAAGCATCATTCAACTCTGGGATTTGGGTGTTGCAGAACCTAGTGTCTCATGCCTTGCTACTTGTCGACGCGTAGATACACCTAGGGAGGAGAAGGGAGATGCAGACGGGAATAAGATTAAAGAAGCTGAACTTGTTATTATGCGAATTGAGGTTGTCGATGGCAAATTTCTGTTCGCCTTGAGTCTTTCCTGTCAACCGAATAGAACTCCCGAATCGTAGTACGTATTTGACTCTCCTTTCAATTAACTTCCATCTTCTCACATTGAGTCGTTCTTTGAAAATTTTCATAGTAACTCGATGCTCATGTACACCATTGACGCAGGAGCTGAGACTCCGACGTTCGAATGTGTCGGTCGTTTTTCATCGTTTGCTCCTAAGGCGAATACATACTGCTTTTATGGGGACAAAATTGTATTCTTCTTTCGAGATGCAGCGGAGAATCAATACTTGGGCGTCCATTACTGGAAGGAGGATATTACCTTCCAGTGGCGATCTGGCTGGCCAAGCGTTTACGATGTATGTCGGCAGCTTTATCCACTATTTGCAGTTTCTGACACGTCATCTCTTTTTTTTAGGTCGAACTCTTGGAAGAAGCGAACTACGTTGTCTCCGTCACCAACAATATGAACGAAGTCGATGTTTTCGCTTGTCCTCGTCTTTCTGACTATCCAAATGCAACTCGTGGCCAAGTTTATACCATCGAAAACAATGGGCTATACTTCTGGAGCTGGGAATCGGATCTTAAGGCCCTAGGAGAAAGAGATTTTGTCGCTCCTATCATTTCATCGCCGATGTATGCGCAGGGCACTGAATTTCCGCTAAGTTCTCGACTGTGGGAATCCGTTGTTAAATTGAAAGATGAGGAGACGTTGGTAGTTGTGGACCAGGCCTGGAAACTGTGCCATTCACCTAACCCAGATTCAGACCTACCAACTTGGTGGGCTCCTAGAGTAACTCAGCTCACACGGCTACCTGCAGAAAAGCTGGCTGTTGGAACGCAAGATGCGTTATGGGCACTGAGTTTAGACGGAAATCGTGTTATGTGGTGGGAAGATGTTGAGACAGAAGCCATCCTCAGGTTCGTCTTTTGTTGGAGGTATAATGTTTGAACTGATCTGTGAATTTGGAGATTTTATGTTATTGGGTCCGAGACCCTCCGACTAGGTCGGTCGTTTGGTGACGCAAGCGGGGTGCTTGAGACCTTTCCTGGAAAGGAACGCAAAGGAGATGAGAAAGGGCCATTAAATTTCACTCAGTACGCTTTTACCCCACTTCTGGGGAGGGCCGTATTTGTGAGCGGAAAGAATGGGTTTCGGGTTGTTGAATATTGTTGAGTGTTTTTATGTAAGACTCGGAGTTTTGAAGTCTCGCATTTATCCACCAGCTATTTACCAATCTTCTCCTCGAGAAATGGTACTAGTTTTTCACCGCCATATCCTTGGCTCGCAGCCCACAGCGTCGAACGTCCTTCTCTGTCCTTTGAATCCAACTGCGCATCATCTCGATTACATAGCTCCCTCACTGTATCAGAGACACGCCAACTATTTCTGCAAGCAATCCACAGCGGTGATTGGCCATGATTGTCCCCGCAATCAGCTTCCACATCCTTTCGAGGAAGGAGCTTCTGGACCACATCAAAGTGCTCGAGGTATTCGTTGCTGCAAGCTGCGCCATTACTACAAGCAATCCAAGCGGAGAACGACCTTCCTTGTCTCGGGAATTTGCATCAATACCTCGGGAAAGCAACTCATCGACAACACTGATGCTGCCATTGCTGCATGCAATCCAAAGTGGGGTCTGCCTCAATAGCAACTAGCATCGGTAGCACAGTGGTTTCGTCCACATGATAGTTTCAAGAACGGCTGACGCAGCACCAATAGTACCGAATATCTCGAATCCAGACGTTATAAAGGGTATAAGGATCTGAGGAAGGATGAAATTGAGAATCCGCAGAATGGGGTTTCAGGAAGGTTGTAGCTGGAAGAAAACAGCTTCTTGGAAACGCCCAATTGCTTCAACAGCTGTTGCAAGGTTCTGAGAGTGGAGTTGATTTTTTTAACTTTGGTCATCTTCAAGCGCAGAAATCCAGGAAATTGTTTCAGTCATTCAATTCTTCGAAACATGATAATCTGACAGGAGAAATTAAGGTGACCACAAAGCCTGCGTACATATAACAATGGGTGTATCCTACTACATAGAGCATAAGCGACCATACGAAAGAGAGCCAAAAGCCACATTTTGGAGGTGGTAAGCTGTTTAGAGCTTGCCCAGATGAGCAGACTTGACATCCTGACCCGCAGCCTTGGCGCGCTTGCGAAGCATCTGGGTTGATTTGTTGCCACGAACACCACCACCCCAATGACGGCGCTGCTCTTCGTATTTGTCGGTACTAAACATTAGCGTCAGATACGGTTAAAAGCACACGTATCAAAGAAAACATACAAGTTAGCTTTAGCGGCCGAGACGAGGTTAGCAAGGTCACGCTGGTCTTCACTCTTGACATCCTGGAGAGCTACAACCGCTGCCGACTTTTTGTGGACAACTGTGCCAAGCCGAGCTTTACCCTTGACAATCACGTACGGTACGCCCATCTTACGGCAAAGGGCAGGGAGGAAGATAACGAGTTCAATGGGATCGACATCATGAGCAATGACAACAAGGGAAGCCTTCTTGGCCTCAATGAGGGCGACGATATGGTTAAGGCCGTACTTGACGAACAGCGGCTTCTTGCCGTCGTCCTTATCCTTCTTCTCGGCAGTGGCAGTAGCTGCGGCAGTTAGACGAGCCTTCTTCTCCTGCTTGGACTCGGGACGGTATTTGTTGAGGAGCTTGAAAAGCTGAGTGGCAGTGTTCTTGTCGAGCGTGTGAGAGAACTGGGCAATTGACGGAGGGACCTTGAGACGCTGGTTAAGGATAACCTTTTGGCGCTGTAAGCGAACGTATTCGGGCCACTTGACAAAGCGAGTCAAGTCCCGAGTGGGCTGGATGTCCTGACCTTTAAAAAGATTAATGAGAAAACAGGAAGTACATCGAAGATTATCATACCAATGCCAAAGTTCTTCGGCGCAGATTCGAATAGAGGATTCTTCTTGACCTTGGAAGATTTGCTGGCACCAAAAGGAGCGGCAGCAGGCTTCTTGGCGGATCCAGACTTGGGCTTGGGAGGCTGGTCATTGAGACGAGTCAGCGATGCGCTTAAAAATCTTAAGGCAAGGCACTCGGAGCTCTAATGCCACACAGATGGTAAGTCTGCGGGCACCAGCATTACAACGCATGAAGCGTGTGAGGTGCATTCAGCGAATGGAATGTGGCTACTGGGAAAAAAAAAAGGTCAAGAAGATTGGAGATGCCTCATCCACAGGAACATACTGCAATCCATCCACTTTACGACGTTGGCACCAGCTGAAGAGCTCCGAGACACTTGCTAATAGTAAATCAACTTGCCATGGTAGTGTTTTGGGGGGTGGGAAGTGGCTGTCTTGAGGGTGGCCGACGAAAGGAAGTCGATCTTCACTAGCGCCGTCGTTGATGGCTCTTTCAATAAAGTGCTTCCGGATACATCAAAGGGTGCTCACATTCCCATGAAAGATTTTGTCACTCATGTTCTTCTGTCTTTAGCTAGGATATGCACAACCTATTAAAATTCTATACGTTTCTCTGTGATGCGGATCTCTCTTGAGGGGCCCACGTAGGTTTATAAATTTCTCCTAGCCTTTCGTTTCACGGCGTGAAACCAATAAATGATGCTATAATATTTGTGAAAACCTCTGATACAAGAACATATTTCTCTAAACACTCTCAAGAAACAACACGACTCGCGCGCCGGATATTCTTCATCCCAGCTGGTACTCTCTCAGCTGTACGTGTCGCTTGCTCAATTTCGTCTTCCTTCATAATCTTTCCTTTCGTAAGTACCCTAGAAAAAGGTTGAGCACTGTGGTTAAACCCAATATGTCGAGAATACTGACCTCTTTTTCTTTTGTTCACTGCTAGTTGACTCGCTCAACGAATTTTTCTTTGGAACAATCAATATGGAGTCTTCTTCGTCCCACGCATCGCCCTCTTCCAACTTCAATTTCTGCATCTTCTTTGCCAAAACACTCGTTCGAGCGGGTCTCGGTGTCCGTTCTACATCGCGAGGAGCCATCCACTCCTCATCAGAAGATTCTTCAGGATCCTCGGCAGTGCTGTCGAGTTCTTCATCGCTGGTACCATCGTCCTCCGCAATCTCACTTTCGTCTTCAGTTGTCAGTTCCTCAACGCCATCTGTGACCTCAGCTTCTGTCTCTGATTTGTCGTCCAGGAACATGTCCTGTTCAAAATTTGACTTCCTCCATGGCCTCTCGACAACCTTGGTGGGCGATCCAGGGAAGGGGCCTCCTTTGACTATCCGAATGGTGGATGACTGGCCTCGGATCTTTCCCGCCGAAGGCGACATCGAGGACTCGCGACTCCACAGGTCATCGCTTTCCGTTTCTTCTTCAGTCTCTATTTCTCTGCTACTGATGGTACTCTGGTAAGAAGTTGGTTAACGATTCAAGTCAGTACGGAAAACAAAGACATACCGAACTGATGGGCTCATTTCCACTATCCCCACCTCCCAAACTACTTATATCGCTGTATCTAATCGGGGCCTTGCCTTTTACTGGACTGACAAGCAGCCCAGATTCTTGCAGAAGTTCGACCTTCAAATCGTTAACGCGTTCGTTTTCCTGATGCTGTGGAAGTATGAGAAATCGAGTACGGAACTTCAGGGAAAGTACGAACGACGCGACGAAGTCGAGCGATGTACTGCTTTTCGACGCGATCAACAGCCCTTCTCTTCTCAGTCAGACCATGTTGGCGTGTCTCCTCCACTTCTTGAGCAAGCATGTCGCAACGGCGTCGCCAATAATCAATCTATCGGGGATGTTAAGAATGTTGGTTGCCTATCATAGCAAAACATACCTCGTCGCGCAGTTTCTCATTCTCGTCAAACATGGCGTCAATCAAAGGGTTATTCTCATAATCATCATCGTCGTCGGTGCCCTCGTCCTCTGTAATTCTCTTAACTTTATCAAGCGAGCCACAGACGCAGAATAACGCACCCTCGAGAACCTCAAGTCTCATCTCTGACTTTCTGTCCACGCCGCGTCCACCAATGGAAAGCATAACGTTCCTTCTCTCTGGAACGCCAGACGATCGACTGATTCGATTAGCTGCGATAGGATTGACTCGGACATCCTGAGCGACTGCAGAAAAGGCCATGACATGAGCAAGCTCATCGTAGCTCGTCTCGTACGGATTAACATTCACAATCATTGCCTAACGCACGCACGTAAGCTGGGTATAATCAAAGGCAAAAAAGGCACAAACCGTCCTGCCTTCTGCGTCGAAGTAGTCCATGAGAATCCTAGTTAAAGTGCTGTTGTTGTATGGTACCACAGAAAGTCTCCTCTTCACATCTCTTGTGTCAGTCATCATGCCTTGCACCTCGGCAGCCAAGGTGGCAGTTATACGCGCTTGATTCGAACGCAGAGTGTTCAAACAATGACCAAGAACCATGAGTGACTTGTTGATGTTGGCCGCTTCACGGAGACGATCGCCCGATGTTTGAGTGATCTTGTTCCTTTCCGATCCTATCCAATTTGTGAGTATCTATTGTCTGAGCGCAAGGGAGAACAGTACCTGCCAGATCTACGAGCGTGAGTCGAGAACTGACAACAGCATCTTTGTCCTATATAGGTTAAAAAATCAGTCTCTGGAAAATATGACTAAGAAACACTTGCAGTTAATTCTCCTTTGTGGCATCGCAGGATTTTGATGAAAGCGACTGCATGGGAACGCGAACTCTCTTTGTTCGCAAGTGTCCCAAAGACTTGTCTCCGCAACTGACCAAGCTGAAGGAGGGACTTGGCCTCCTCCGCAGATGTGACTCTAAACTGGCTGAGATCGCCAATATATCGCCCAGAAGCCTCCGATTCCGGTGAGCTCTTAAGAGGTAGTCCTTTGCGCACGACGGAGGTACCACTTGACCCCTCACTGGAGATGGTTGCGAAAAGATCATACACTTTCTCGTTGTACACTTCTGCGTACGAAATGAAGATAGCGTAACGATGATTCTTGTCGAGTTGGATGAAAGTGCTATCGATGTCGGACTCTGGAATACTGAGGGAGTTATCGAGGTTGGGCAGAACCTTGACGAGGAGCTCTTCTGCATTCAGAGAGGGTGATGTCACTGTCGTTGTCACCTTTTGGGCCTTCTCAACGCCAGCAAGACGCGCTGGAATCCACTTCGAAATGCGCGTCAGTACCACGTGCTGGAGCAATCAAAGCTGCAAACACACCTTTAAATCTCCTTGGTGATCTTTAATACTATTGAAAATAACATCGAAAGTCCTCGGAAGAATTCCAGCAGTGCCTTCCTTTGCTCCTCCGTTCATAGTGTACGTTTTGCCAGAGCCGGTAACACCATGGGCAAAGAGCAAACAATTCTGACCATCGAGCACATCTTTAACAAGAGGAAGCGTTGTCCGCTGAAAGAATTCCGATTGCGAGGTCTCTTCTGGGAAAACGGTCGAGAACGTGTAGTCTTTGATCTTGGACAAGTCGTCGCGCGGATCTGTCAGTCGAACTTGGGTGTCTGAGAGACGAGACAGGTAAGTTTCTGGAGGTGCATCTGTTCCCTTGTAAGGTCGAATCCGTAAAAATGCCTAGTAAAATTAAGATGTGGCGTTTTATTCATTGAGGACAAACAAACCTGAATAGATTCTTTTGCGTCAGAGGTGGATTTCACAAGGGGGGAAGCTTTGGCTTTGGGTTTAACGAGATTTGTAGGAGGTTTCTGTGGAGGTGTTGGTGGAGGATCTACATTACGAGATCCAAGAGGTTTGCGAGCAGCACGAGGCGCAGCAGTAGCAGCAGGTGTCGGAGTAGCTGCAGAATTGGCAGTTGTAGATGCCTTCGCACGAGTTGTTCTGCTAGGTAGCGTATGAACTACCTTCGTGCGAGCAGATGCACGGGTAGCTTTTGGTTGGGTTGACATGGTTGTTGTGCAGAGAGCGCGGTTGATCTTTGGCGCTGATGGACTCCAAACCTCGTGACCGTAGACGGGAGCAGAACGACCTCCCCTGAAGACCTTCTCGTTTGATTGTGAGGCATATATAAGAGCTTCTAGTATCTAATAACTAGATGGTACGGTCCCAATTCTCCCACCGTCGTTCAATAATACCGCTCCATTCATATAGGCACCTTTAACGAAACATGAGAGTCCTTAATGTGAATAGTGTGGTGTGAACTCACCTGCACGGCTTGCAAGAAACAAGATGGTTCCAGTGATATCCTTGCAGAGCGAAATTAATAAATTAAATCAGAGAGAAGGAACGACATACTTCCTCAGTACCCACACGTTGGAGTGGTACGACACTCGCCAGAACTTCTGGCGATAATGTGAAGCCTGGTGCTGGAGAAGTAGTCATATCTGCAACCATTTTCAGCACCGGTCTATTGAATATATATAATAAATACCTGTCGGCCAAACTCCAGGAGCTAAACAATTACTCCTAATTCCCCAAGGTGCGAGGAGGTTAGCCAATAACTTCCCCAATTGTGTGCACGCAGCTTTCGAGAGTGTATACGATGGTGATAAAACACGTGCATCTCTGCGGAAGCCCCCGCCAGAAGACACAGAAATGACTTGAGACGAATGATAAGGTGCTCTGAAAGTCGGTGTCCCATCAGGCATGTTAGTTACGAGATTGTCTAGCTTTGAATTTGACGCTTCATGTCGCCTAATGTTTCCGCGATGCAACAAGTCTAAGAATGCGACAGTTGTGTAATACACAGCTGTAACATTAGTTTGGAAGACTAAAGCGAAATCCTCCTCCGTGCCAGTATCCCAGAGAGCCGATTGAAACGACACAATAGATGGTATATGGGATTTTTGAGCGACTGGGGTGACAGATGGAGTGTGAGGAGGTGACATTGGTCCATTGGGGCTGTTGTGACTACTGGCTGAAGCAGGACCTGGCAAAGGATGAGCGTACAAATTTCTAGCAACTCCTATTATATTAGAATATCAGCTTTGAAGAACTAGACAGTAATAAATCGTATACCTGCGTTACATATGAGCAAATCAACATATCCGTGCCGAGATTTAACAACCTCAACCAAGGATGTCAGAGAATCCCGAGATGTCACATCACATTGCACTGGGATAAGATTCTGAAACCGCTGGAAGGAAGCATTAGACAACATCAAGAGTGGCAAATCTTATGTTAGCACACGTTATTCTCCTTTGCAGCAGACTGTAGCACGTCAAAACGACGGCCAGTAATGTAGACAATTGCGCCTCGGTGTTCTAAAGCTCTTGCCATCAGTAGACCCAATCCTGTATAACCAGCTGAGCATTGAAAATTTAAGGCATAACATCTCCTTGAGAACTGACCAGTCCCACCCCCTGTAATAACTACGACGAGACCCTTGACGTCGAAAGGATCTTCGGAGATAATAGTGTTGGTGTTGCTAGATGGAATCTCCGATTCATGTTCAGAAAGGATAGGAGGAGGTAAAGTGACTGGGGAGCTAGAAGGTGTAGCGAAGACAGATGTGATGGATTCCGACATTGCTCGGCGAGGTAACAGACGCAACAAAGGAGTACACAACGTAGAACCCTGGACCACTTACTTATATAGTGCGCTTAGAGATTAGCACACCCAGGTTCGGATGTAAGGAGCCGCGGCGACATTAGAAGTTACCCTCTGACAAACGGGGCAAATTGCTTCCTGGAGGGTCTCCAATTCTAGTTTAATGACCTCAACTTTCCTCGCACGACCAAAGATCTTCCATTCGAGAGGGCTGAAAATCTATTTGTAAACAGTCGTTCCATGACACAGAAAATAAGAACCGTATGCATTCTTCCGCGAAGCGGTTACAGCTGCAACACCGGTCGAAAACGGGCCTATTCAAAGCTATGAATAAGCGAGAATTAACGACAATTAACGACAATTTTAGCCAAGATGGGCAGACTCTTGGTGAGGTTTTCCGTGTATGAAGTGAAGTTTGGATGTGTCCAGTTTGGTGCCTGGAGTTAGACGACAGGAACAAGCTCGAGTAGGCTGCCTGTCCAAATACGTGCCCAAGGATACAAACAAGCCGCGATAACCGGCGGCAGTAATGCTTGGCCAGGCTGCTTTTGGGAGGATGTCAATGGTGAGTTTTCCCGAGTTTTACCAGACAAGTCAGTCTGGCCCCGACGCTTCGAGAGTACCACTCAATTTGTTATTCGGCGAGAGTCTTGGGTATGCACACCTGATTGGAAAAGGTGTCGTGTATTGCGGAGGTGGATGAATTTTGATAAGCATGATGAGGTCTCAGCGATAAAGCTCAACAGCACAAATGTAAATAAGCGCTTCACTTCGCCTCCTGCGTCCAACATCGACCATCGAACCCACAACAATGCGAATCGCCGTTTCCCCGTTGCACTTATCCGATAGTCTTTCAAATATGCACGTTGTAATTGGCTTAAAGAATAGGCTTAACGGCCCGAAATGATCACCATTTGCCCGCATCTAGGCTATTGAACGTCAGCGTCACAGGATCGGCCCAGTCGAATACACTCCAATACTTGTCTCTTCTCTTCCCTCTACAACCATCCACTACAGCTTCGCTATGTCTAACGACGTTGAAATGTATGGTTGGTTCACTTGACGATGCTTCAAATCACCCTTACCCCGATATCTAGCCACACCTTGCCCAAGAATGCCGGCCAAACAACAGGCAAACTGAACAAGATCTCAGGACCTGTCTTTCAGGACAAGGTAGCCTCGGCTTTGTTTTGAATACTTGTGCCTCTCTCTCATTTCTGGTAGTCCCATGGTGGTGCTCAGGCAATGTGTAAGGATTGCATGGTTCGTTTACCATGGAGTAGTATTTCACCCTTTCTTAAGTATATGCAACTGGCCTAACGGAAGAAGATATGAGTCGCCCTCAAGTGTAAGTCAGTCAGTGTCATGATCTCCTTGTTTCCTCTAAACAATACCAGGGGGATCTCCCCAATCTGGTACGCCTCCTCATTCGATTGCTTTCACCGTTTCGCTTGACAAAGACAGGTGGGAGGGTAAGTTTCCGTTGCTTAGCACTGTAACACAACTAATCATTTATATAGGTAACCCATGTAATTCCCATTTGGTAAATTATTGATATGAAGTAAAATTTTCTTGCTCATGAAGAAATTCCTAGCTTAATCTTGCCCAACACGTAAAGGAAGGGTGTAAGGGAGAAGAGCTTGTTGGGCTGATCTTTTCCTCTATCGGAATCAGGTAAGAGAATCTAACGTGATTGCCGAAAGCATTTTTAAAGTTTCTCTAGCGATGCAATTACAATGGGGACTGATGGCATGCGGTATTCGTGAGTGTATAAACCGTTGGATCATCAACCTCGCTCATGGCCGGTCATAGTTTGCCTTCTAGAGACATAATCGCTGATTCAATTGAATCTGTAAGATAACTCTCTACTATTAACCTGATAGACCTTAATTCCTCCTAGGTTGTAATGGTACATTTTTGTCCTTGGTCTGTGGAGAGACAATTCACAACTAGTCGACTAGGCCCAGCACTATGACGGAAAGTATGCAGTTATCACTTTTTCTATACGTTATACTAACAAATTCTAGTATCTCTCTCCCTGGTTGTGACAAGAACATGCCTGGTTGTCTCATGGCAGCTGCTCGCCATAACAGGCCCACTATCATTGTCTACGTAGGTCTATAGTCAGCAAATTTATTGTTTTTGGACGACATTTATTCATTTCCAGGGTGGAACTATACAACCAGGAACGCGGCACGTTGGTACTACCTTTCCTTGTGGTCAACAAAAGAGGGAAAGTGACATTACCTGACAGACTGTCCTGCTCTTGGATTTAAAAAGGGCGGAACGGTAAACATTTCGGATGCTTTCGAGTCTTACGGTACCCTTCTCTCTGCCATCGTGTCTCTGTTTCGTATTCTAAATAAAATGAAGGTGCGTATGCCGTGGGGAAGATTACGGAGGAGGAGCGCCTTGACGTGGTTCGGCATGCGTGCCCTGCTCCTGGGTAAGTCGGGCCTGCCCATCATCTTCATTTTTTCCTTTGAACATTATGCAGTGCATGTGGAGGGATGTTTACAGCCAACACTATGTCCTCTGCCTTAGAGGTCCTGGGAATGTAAGGGCGGCCCATCCTGATTTCCCAGCTTGTTTCTGAAGGCGCATCCACAGGTCTCTTCCTTACAGCGCGTCCATTCCTGCTTCATATCCTGGTGCGTCTGAATTGTAGTCGTGGTGACTAGCACTGAATGTTCTGTAGAGAAGAAGCAAGAATGTGTTCGGGCTGCGAAATATCTCAAGAAACTGCTTGATCTCGACATTAAACCAAGGTAAAAATTGCACTTTTTTATGAGCCCTTCAGTTACTTACAAGATGCTCAGGGACATTTTGACTCGACAATCGTTTTTGAATGCGATTACCGTCACCCACGTCTTAGGCGGAAGCACAAACTCTGTGAGATTTTGATCCTCTCTATTTCGAAATCTATATTGAGGTTCGATTTGTCCAGGTGCTCCATTTCCTCGCAATGGCCAGAGCCGCTGATGTCCACTTGACCATCGACGACTTTCAAGAAATCGGCAACAAAACTCCTTACCTTGCGAACCTCTCGTAAGCCACTAGCCCATTTTTTTTTATCTCATGACCAATATTTGTAGACCCTCGGGAAAGTTTTACATGGAGGATCTCCACAAGGTTGGCGGGATTCCGGCCCTGCTCAAGTATCTGTTAAACCATACGGATCTTATCGACGGGAACCAACTCACAGTGACCGGCAAGACCATAGCTCAAAATCTCGAAGGCATACAGGAACTTCAATTTGATGGCCAAGAAGTTGTTTATCCACTCGAAAAGCCTATCAAGCCCACCGGACACTTGACAATTCTGAGAGGGTATGTCTACATTCCTTCACTAGTGGGACAGGACTAAATTTCCTTTCCAGTAATCTTGCCCCGGAGTCTGCCGTTGCCAAAATAACTGGAAAGGAAGGATTGCGCTTTGAGGTGAGTATTTTATATTTATATAACTTCTTCATACCTTCATATATTGGTAGGGCACAGCCAAGTGTTTCGATAGTCTGGAAGGATTCTTCCCTGCGTTGGAACGGGGCGATATCAAGCCCGGGATGGTTTTGATCTTCCGTTACCAAGGACCAAAGGGCGCACCCGGAATGCCTGAGGTATTTTCTGATCGATAGAATAAGTTT
Source organism: Flagelloscypha sp. PMI_526 (assembly GCA_021399455.1). Lineage (NCBI taxonomy): Eukaryota > Fungi > Basidiomycota > Agaricomycetes > Agaricales > Niaceae > Flagelloscypha > Flagelloscypha sp. PMI_526. Next base: position 7,338 of record JAJTUO010000268.1, on the reverse strand, counting down.
TCTTGCTCATACGTTCTTAGATGCTTGGACCAACTGGAGCATTAGCGGGAGCAGGACTTCTTGGGTAAATATTCTCTGAACACCTGAATGACTTGTACTCACATTAGGACCAGACAATGCGCTTTGATCACTGATGGTCGCTTTAGTGGTGCTAGTCGAGGGTATGATACGCTGAACTAAGCTTTTGCTAGGATGCTCATTTTGTTCTAGCTTCATTATTGGTCATGTCTGTCCAGTAAGTTCTCCAATTGATCACTATCTAATAATTATATTAACGTTTTCGAAGGAAGCTCGCCTTGGTGGTCCCATCGCCCTTGTCGAGGATGGCGACAGCATTATAATTGACACCATTTCTCGAGAGATTACTTGGGGAGTTGAGCCTGCCGAAGTAGAAGCGAGGAAGAAAAAATGGGACGCCTCGGAAATGAAACATTTAACCGTCAAGCGTGGCGTTCTTTATCGTTATGCTCGCGATGTTGCGGTAAGCCTTCTTGCTGGCTATTTTGCTGCTACCTTAACACTGATCTTTGCAGCCCGCGAACGTTGGCGCTTACACAGACTAACACTTGAACGGCTCAGGAACTATGAAATGGAAATTGAACTTATCCTTTTGTACTTTATCTCTTGGCACATGGAAATCAATGCGTTCTCAAACTGATCTACCATCAAAATCGTGATCTCCGATTCAGCTTCTGGATTTTGCTTCCGAAAGCTAGTTTCTTCTCCACTTCACCACCAACTTGAGTCTTAACCTTGTGAGTATCTGGCTATTTCATGCTGAAAAATACTTTGACTTTTTTTTTCGAGTCAGCGATTTGCAGTTTCGTTATCCTCGAACCATGTCCTACACATTGTACGAGAGTGGCCCACTACCACCACATCATGGCACGTTTTCTCGCTTATTCTATGCATATTCATCAACGCGATTTCCTGCAGTGCCGAAGGAGCACGATCTCTTGTTTACCTCCATTCCCCCAATTGAGCGACCTGTTGACGGATGGTGTGAAGCTGTCGTAGACCGCCGAACAAAAGTACGTGCAAACATCGAACAATGACTTTCCGCCTATGTTGATTGTTTTATGTAGGCCCAAATCGTATCTCAGCCGGGGTTTCCGAAGCCACTGCTTCACCCTGCTGCACTCCGCTGCAAACAGGCGCCGTCTCCACGAGTTGGTGGGATAGGTACTTTTGCTACTGAAAAAATACGCGCTGGTGATCTCGTCTTCACGGAACGTCCCCTTATCATGGTTCCAGCAAAAATCGTGGTCAATGTGTCTACACTTCCTCCTCGACCTGACGACATGTCGGAGGACGAGTACATGCGACAGTTCATGCCGGCAAATGACGAACGCTATCAAGTAGCTTTTGAGCGAATGATCCCACAGAATCAAGAGAAATTTAGTAAGTTGGCTTTTATTCTACTTTTGGTCGGTATTCGTCTCATTTATTTTTGACCAAAGTGGCTCTTCACGACGCGCACACCAAGGATGGATCCAACACCGTCCTTGGAATAGTGAGGACTAATGGTGTCCATGCTGATGGCTTGTCTTTCCGCGATTGTTCAAACGGGTTGAGATTTGGGTCTGGCGAGCACTTGGAGTCTTACACCGCTGTGGGAGCAGGTGTTGCCCGATTGAACCAGTAACTTCTGCAGAATTCTGAAATATAGACTGAACTTGACTTTTCTATAGTTCCTGTTCGCCAAATGTCACTGTCAAGTTCGACTTACCTTCATTTGCTCTTCGTGTTTACGCTGTTCGCGACATCAAGCAAGGCGACGAATTGTTCATGTCCTACCTCGATACCCTACAACCAGCTGCTAAACGAGCTGAAAAGCTCGCCCCCTACGGATTCCAGTGTCGATGTCTATCCTGCACACAGCCGACTGAAGAGTCTGATAGGCGACGGTCTAAGATTTATCTTGATATCAAGCGTGCAAACCTATTCGACCTCGATCACCTCTCGCCAAACAATCTTGACTCTCCAATCTGGAAAGAAAAATTCCGATTCGCTACAGAACAGCTTTCATACATCGAGAAGGAAAGACTGGAATCTTACCCAGCGTATCCTCATTATCTGATGTTCGTATCCAAAATATGGCACGCAAAACTTGGAGAGTCGTTCTTCCAGAACAAAATGGCTCAAGGATATGTTCGAAAGCTATGGGCTGCATATGTTGTCGAGTTGGCGTGCACTCCTGATGAAGAGGAGGACAAGCAGGTGGCGGAATCGATCCTACTTACGCAGGGGCTAATCAAGCCAGTCACCTTTACAATCTTATATGAATAGGAGAAGATTGAGTAGTGCGTATGTTTGCTGTTAGCCTATTACGCTACGTGTCTTGAACTGTTTGAAAGGCGAGTGCATACCGTATACCGTAATTAATTGTTTTTGGTCTTGAGCAAAACTGGTGAACAGTACATTTGAGATCATATGCCATTGAGTGAAAGTGAAGTATGTGATATGTTGTATTATATTCAGAAAGTCCCGTTTAAGCCGCATTCCCAGCAACATCAGACCAGTCACTCTTAGACTCTTCATCCTCCACTTCCTCGACAGTTACGTTTCTTTTATGCTTTGCATCCCAGCTCTTCCACCTCCCTTCAATTTCTTGCTCAATTTCCTCCAACTTGTCTTCGATGCCGACAAGGACCTCACGGCGGCGATTAGCTACCTCTTCATTGTCATATACAGGGACTTCGTCTAACTCCTTCATCGTGGTGATCAAGCCTTCATGGATATGATGAACAGGAGCATTGTTAGGAGTGAACGATAGCTTCTCAACTATCGGATGCGAAGAGGAGACTGACACCGGGGAAGAGGGACGAGATGACGAAGGTGTGGCCTTAAAATCGAGGTGGAGAGGAAAGTCAAAGTCCTTCGTAAGAGCGCGGAAGCGCACTTCGGCCGTGTCGATGGTAGCCAAGCTGGTCTGAATGTCCTGAGGAGTGGCGTCCGACGCGTTCTTGGGTAAGTCTTTCGCCTTTCCTTTCCCTTCCTCGGAAGCTGGAGAAGCGGCGGCGGCAGATGCGGTTTCGAGGGAAAGACGAATGGCTTCTTCAATCTCTTTCTGCTCGCGTTCGCTTGCCGTGAGAGGTTTTTCTGCAGGTGCAGAAGCAGGAGAAGATGATGACGATGTACCAGAAGGGCCAGCAACTGGCTGTTCAGGCGCAAATGCGGAAGCTAGGTTGGAAGCAGCCTCTGGCCCAAGGAACTGGGTCATGAGCTGCTGAAGAGGGTGGGATGATCCATTGGCCGCTCCACCAAGAAACTGGTTAAGTAGCCCATGAAATTCGGGGATCTTGGGAGAGGACTGAGTATCCTTGGGCTTAGAGCTCTCTGGCGCTTTGGTGCAGCAGGAAGGTCTGCTGGTGTTGACACAAGATGGCTTGCTTGCGTTCGTCGATGTCGCAGCAGGCGACGGTTCAGCGGAGTTCTGAAACCCAGTTATTATGGGACCGCGTGAAAAAAAGGGGTCTGACATACCTCCTGCAAAACTTTGATTAGGTTGCCTAAGATGTCTGAAAAGTCCACCGGGGTAGAATTCTAAGTGTCGTATTAGGTATGGGTGAGAATAATATGAAGAACAACAAACCTCTTGCTTGGGGGCAATAAATTGAGAAAAGATGTCGGCGATATCAGGTTTAGCTGATGCCTGACGTTCGGGACGGTTAAAGTGTCCACGGTGGCCACGAATGGGACCACTCTGAAGGTGCTGGAAGAATGGATGTTGACGTCCAGGGCCAAAGCTAGTACCACGAGGGTGGCTATTAGCGTGGGTGAATGGGGTAGGCCGATCCTGTTTAAGGAGAGCCTCTTCGAAAGCGCGAGTCTGAAGACGGCGACTCTCAATGGCATCACGAAGAGCGTTCTGCTCTTCGATTTCTCGGCGACGCCGGTACAAGGCACGAGCGACCTGCTCTTCTTCTTCGGCAGCAGCTAGCTCGGCACGGAGCTGGGCAATGCGGGCCTCGTGGGCATAGGCTTGGTCGTAGTTATGCTCAGGGTAGTAAGCATGACGAGGAGGAGCACGGTGGACAGGACGTCCATGGCCGAAAGTGGGGGTGTAGGAGGCATTGTCAAAAGACTCCAGATATCCGTCCCAAGAGTTGTGACGAGGGGCAGCATAAGCGGAAGCATTGGGAGAGTAGTGGAACATTGTTGTTGTCAGATGAGAAGATGTTGTTGGATTTCATAGTGAACAAGAAACAAGGTCTTTATATACAAGATACGCGCGGCCTCAACGGATTACGCGTCGACAAAGCAGTGACAAAGGGACGCGCAAGTGGTGGAATATGCGCGAAGGCCATGGACGCGTCAGCCACGAGGTTGAGTCAGCGCATCAATTCAAAGCGGAAACAGTTATTAGTTTGGTCAGCCGTTTATTTCTTGTTTGAATTCTGATTATTCATCCCGATTTCTGGTTGCATGAAGCTGGTTTCTAATTGATAGAACGAAAGCGGATGCCCCATAGCTACCTCTCTCCGCATTGCTGGCATATACTATCAGACTCGGAGGCCCAGTTATGGTTAGAAGAAGAAGACAAGGTGTTCGTCGAAATCTGGGAATGGCATAGTTCATTATTAATGGAGTTCTTTCATTTAACCATAGTGTTAGAATAGCTTATTCGTAGAATACCCACAGAAAAGTTAAACTAGCCTAATAGCTAACACCGACGACATGCATTTTAATGGCTCGTCTCATGAGGTTCTGACAATGGGTCGCGTGAAAATATTATCTCGATATGATGAATAGAGGCATTGTGCATATTGCATGCGCACGGGCATGAACAACCGCAACGGGTTTGTTAGAGGGGCTACCCCAGCCCTGGCCCTGGAGGCCAAAACTCTATCGCGAGCGTCTGAAAGCGATCTTCGTCGGCTTGGCACCCGAGGCCTTCGATTCTCCGATGGAACATTTTTCTGAGCTGAAGCTTGCTCAACGGTGAGAGAAGATGAAGCGGCTCATATCTCAAGATGGAAGGTATATTGGGTTCCAAACTTTCGGATTGCGAGGATAGCACCTCACGACATACTTCGTTCTTCTTGCTAGTGTTACGTTGGGTACACAACAGATGAAAGAGATTTGATTAGTATTCTTAACAAGAATTCAAAACAAGATCGTCGGAGCTCAAGATGCGCCTGCCATCCGCCCCATGCAGTGCCAGTTGATGGTAGTGTGGCAACTTGAGGCGGAGTGAATGACAGCACCCGCCAGCTTGCTGGTTGTTCAGGACCCTCGAGTTTGTTTGTCTACATTCTTTTTTGCTGGCCAGCCCAGAGGTCAGGTTCACAGGATCCTTGGAACTGACCACTCTTTTTCTTTCCATCCCATTTTCTCGATCCGTCCTAGTGACCCCTTGTCTCTGGTTGTAACAACTGGCTTGTTCCTTTAGACATTTTCAACTGTCAGTTCTCCTCCTTCTCTCCCTTTATTTCGCTAGAACTAACATTTATATTAGCTCTTTTTTCTTTTTGAATAATGAATGGAATGAAATTCTTCACCCGTGCGGGCACTTTTCCCTCCAACATCGTTCGTATTCTTGCAAATATTCTCTGCGGCGTGTGCTGACGGCCGTTTGAACAGTGGGAACGTGTGAAACTGTCCCGTTTCACGGCCCTCTATCTCATTTTCATTGTTGTCTCCTCGATTACACAGATTGGTCTTCGCTCCTACGTTTTGGCTCGGGATAGTTCAGCCCAGGCCACTCTTGAAACGCATCTCATTGCAGGACGAGCCCGGACCGGAGGAATTCCGACTCTGTCTTCTACTTCGAGCATCAAGTCCTGTCAATCCCTTGTTTTCCCAGGTGGTGATAACGAGTCGTGCAACGAGCTCTGGTCGTCAAACAACAGCGTACACATCGTCGGTCGGGATGACCTCGCTGTGGTTTCTGACCCAGTCTGTCTGGTGGCGCTGAACTATCCATCCTATGTGTACGTGTATTTATTACTGATTGCTGTCCCTCTTCCTTATAGCATTGCAGTCTTCGGGAAGATGTGCGAGAAGATTCCGTCACTTTGGCGCTCCAAATTTTCTCCCTGGGTCTCGGCATGCTCGCTATGGCCCAGAGCCATATCTCTCACTTTGTCACTGGAACTCTCATCCAAGTCATTTCGGTTGCTTGGGCTTCAATCCGCGTTCGTGACACCGGCATCAGTGCAGCGGACTTCGATAAAGTCATCACAAATGGCGCGTGTGGTGGCCAGCTCTTGGGCAACTTTTGGGCGGAGCGTTGGGGTCTTGACGTTGCTGTCCTTTCCATCGACATTCTCTGCTCTTTACTCTCCCTTGTCTTCAGTTACAAGGCGGCTCAGGTGTGACAAGTCTGTTCCCTCTCTTGCATGGTTCAACTAACGCTTGCACTAGAATCTCGGACTTCATGTTAGCTCCCCGCACGTCTCTTCTTGCACCAACCATATATACAAAGCCATGATTGCGGCCCTCGTTTCTATCGAACTTGCCGCGTTTTTCAGTCTCGCAGCAGGTGCTGTCTGGATAGAACAGATCTTCTTTTTGGATGACATTGCTGGTCTTGGCATGGGTACCAAAATCATGTATGGTGTTGCTGAAGTGGTGGGTGATAATCCTTTCATGTTTTTACCATGTCCCAACCTCTTGTCTAGTTTATGATCCCTGTACTTTTCCTTGGATGGGTCTCACTTCATCGTGAGATGTGGAAGTCGGTTCTCACTTTCCTAGGCCTGTTCTTTCGTGTACTTGGCAGGCTGGGGTATGACGTTCCTTTTCGAGGCCTTCAGATGGTCTGTCGCTACCTGGAACCTTTTTGGCTTCCTTGCCATCTTTGCCATGATCCTCGCCTTTGTTACTTTCGTGTGCACTCTCTTGTCCGCCTGCTTCTTTGGTAAGGGCATGAAGAAAATTAGTGCGTATTTTCTACTCGTTTATCTGCTTGCGTTAAAACTTGTTGTAACAGGCGAAATCGAAGGCAACTCCCCCAATGGCCCGAACGTCCATACCATCCAAAGCTTCCAATTCCGAACATCCGATGACTCTACCTTGGAGAAGGGAGGCTATACCTTCAAGAAGCAAGGTTCTTTCGACTCTATGGATGAGAAGGTCGCAGCACCTGTCGCGACTCTGCCATATCAGAACAACGCCCAACGGATTCCCAAGCATAAAGCCACTGCATTGGCCAGAGGTCTCACTGTATCGCCCCCGCCCCTGTAATTTTTTTCGTGTACTGTACCTTCAGCATGAGTCTGGAGAACCTTGTTCAAAAGTATCGATGGAAACATTCTGTGGTTATTACTATCGATAGGCATCTATGAATATGAACTGGGTTTGTGGCCAGAAAATATGTGTGAGGGGGGATAT
>JAJTUO010000267.1:0-26361 GCA_021399455.1 Flagelloscypha sp. PMI_526 | reverse complement strand
ACTCCACTTCTCGTGACTATCTGAAGTTGTGTTCTGCACCTCCGACCGGTCGGCCGGCATTAACCTGCATCCGACGATGTCCTTGAAAATCAAGTGAAAATCAATCGAAAATCCAGTAAAAATACTCGGTTTGGAATAATATCAGGTAAGTAATCGAACACCAACCCCGGATCTTCGCCCTCACAGACATTTCTTGTTATCATGCTCACTCATACTTTTAGCCTTACATCCATACGGGAATAAATTGGCGGCCAGCCCGCCACTGGCGCATAAGGAACCGCGTCTAAAAACAACTTGACAAGCCTAACTCGGCTTTGGCTTGAACGCGCCTGGTCACATGCGCAGGCTAGCTTATAAGGGTATCATTTCGAGCGCAATCGGGCGACTGAACCTTAGTTCCAGACCACGACCATCTCCTTTTTTTTCTGCCTCTCCCTCCGCCGCTCTTCCCGGTGAGGCAAGGCACGTGCAACGCTCCGCCTTACTCGAGTCTTCCCTCCTCTTCGTGATTCAGGCAAGATGAGCGTGTCTAAGATCATCCCTACGAAGGATTTGACATCAAGTCGTCAAGGAGCCATACCCATGGTGGCTTGGAGGTGAATCCCTTTCCAGACTCGAAGCCATGTGCTATGCTTATGAGATTAGGCGTTGCTGCAACCATTGCGGGCGAGTGTTACCCAGTGCGTTTGTCTTGACTTTATCTATCTACCTATTTCTTTCATTCTGACCTGTAATTTCTTGACCTTAGCCCTCTCGATCTCACAAAAGTGCGCCTCCAAGCGTCTGGTGATAAGCGGATGATCTCGTCTATTCAACGGACCGTGGCCACCGCTGGTGTGCGAGGTTCGTCCGTCTCTCAGACAATCTAGACAAGTCCTCAACTTTTTGTTTCTTCTCTTCCGGATGAGGTCTGTTTGACGGCATATCTGGGACGGGCTTAGACAGATGTCGTATTCCCTCTGTCGCTTCTGGGCTTATGATGAGTCCCAGAAGCTGATTGGAGCGAACTGGGAAGGACGTCCCCGCACACAACTTGCTTTGGCCGGATGCATGGGTAGGGCGGATTTCAACGTGTGTAGGACACCTAAACTTAATCTTCGTAATTAGCGGGTGAATTGCAGGATTGGTCGGGAACCCTGGAGGTAAAACAGATGCCTTCGTTTCGTTGTTCGACTCCCTTAACACCTCCCTTTTTAGAGATTGTCATGGTGAGGATGCAGGGAGATTTTGCTAAGGCCCCTGAGAAGAGATTCAACTACAAGCATTCCATCGACGCTTTAGTGCGGGTACGCTTCCTATATTCTTCAGTCGTGTGACATGACTTATCTCGTTTCTTCGCCCTAGATGGTCCACGAAGAAGGCTACTCTTCACTGATGCGAGGTGCAGTCCCCAACGTCATCAGGGCTATCCTCATGAATGCCAGTCAACTCGCATCGTGCGTCTTTAACCACGCGTTGCAACCCATACCTACATTCTTGACCAAAAAGTATGATTTCTTCAAGAGCGAGCTGCTGAAGACTTCCTACTTTGAGGATAACATCCAGTGTCATTTTGTGGCGAGCTTCGGTGCTGGAACTGTCGCCACCACTGTATGCTCCCCTGCTGATGTACTCAAGGTACCTCTACATTTTGAACCCTCGGTTCTTTTGTCTCCTCACTGAATCTATTACTCCACTTTTTAGAGCCGAATCATGAACGCCTCGGGACCTGGCTCCAATTCAACCATGGGTGTCATCCGCCAATCCATGAAGAACGAAGGTGCAATGTTTATGTTCAAGGGATGGGTTCCGGCGTGGACAAGGCTTCAACCTACGACTATTCTCATCTTTTTGACTCTGGAACAATTGAAGAACGGAGTCGATTGGGCAAGGAGTAGAGGCGCCCTCTTGGTTGTAGGGCCGTTCCTTCGCCTGAAAACTTGTAATACTGCTACCAATCAATAACAATGTATGTAAGGACAATGATAAATGCTTTCTTTCGAATTTAACTGAAAAGTCATGGTTTGAGAACTAAATCTTGACAAGAAACTTATAAAATCCATCTGCCATGCAATACTGGGGCACCAAAGAATTAAAAGACACAAAAACATTCATTGCCAGTTGAGTGAGCTAGTAGTAGTGCAAACATGATCTACGGAATCGTAGGTTTTCGTTTTTAACAGTATATCAAACAGGGTGTTGAGACCTAAAGAGAAGAAAAGATGGGCATAGGTATGGACGAGTCGTCACCAAATTGTCCAGCGGTAAACTAGTTACCAGATCCTCGTATCCAACAACAAATCAGTGTTGCTCTCCAAGCCCACGCAAGCCTTGAGGAAAGATTCGAGAGCATTGCGCTGACGGTTGAGACTGTTGACGACTTCGGTTCCGGGCTTGACGAGGGGAGCCTTGAGCATGTAGGAAAGCAAGGAGAGCACAGAGTAAAGAGGCGCAAAGTCCTTCTTCTCATCGGTCTTGCGGTACTGCACACGAGTGAGAAGCTCGGTGAGGATCGTCAAGTCGAGAATGAGAGGGGTAGCCAAAAGGGAATCCTAACAGTAGTGTCAGGACAAAAGAAGGAAAGCAAAAGAAATAAAAGTAGCATACCTCGCATTCGTTGAAGATGTTGATGGTGGAACGACCGCCACAGAATATCTCCGAGTAGTACTCGTCGATGGCGCGCTTGGAGTCACCAACAGCGGGGACATACTTGATGACGACAATGTGGTCAGGGTGCTCGCCCTTGGCTTCTTTAGTACCCTTCTTGGCATCCGCAGCAGGGGCTTTGAAGAGGAGACGGTTGGCGTTGACCATGTCGTCAACGACGCTACTCTTAGAGATCTCCTTGCTTTTGAACTGGCGCTCAGCAGACAGGTTATGGCCATCATTATTTCCGAGATGGTTGTAGGAAGCAATGGAAAGAGGCTTGATACCTGCGTTCACGAGGAACTCGGCGAAGACGGACTTCAGCTTGGTTTGGCCGGACTTGAGGTCATCGCCGCCAATGAAGGCCTGGTGACGCTCAGCGAGCTCGATTACACCTGGGACGAAGGTGTTCTGGGGAGCACCATTGACAAAAGGCTCGCCCTCGAGGATAGCTGCGACAGCAAAAAGGGTGGAAGGAGAGACCTCGGCATGAGAGCCCTTGATGGCTGCGAGCAAATTATCGGCGGTATCATTGACTCCAGCGATGATGTCGCTATAGCGTTCCGTGTTGGCGGTCCAGAAGACAACGCAGCGGCTGAGTTGGTTGTCCAGTTTGAATTTGCGGATATCCGCACGAAGATGCTCGAGGTGAGCCTGCTTGTCGTTGCCCGGGACAACGTTGTCAGCACGGGCCTCCTGGTTGGCAGCAATAAAATCTGGGTAGTAGATGGAAGGCAAAGGCGCGCCAAGCTCAGCCAAGTAGGGAGCGACTTGGCGTTGAAGATCATAGTCGAGGACCTGAGCACGTTCCATAGCCTTATCCATGCGCATACCAGAAATGTCCCAACCACCAAGGATGAGGTCATTGGGATGAACCATAGGAAGCACATCAGCAATGGGCACGTGTACTTCCTTGCCGGTGCCAGGTTCAGTGCCGATTTGAACAGTGGACGCGCGGAGAAGAGAGCCAATGTAGTTAGGCTGCTGAACACCACCTTTGGTATGCCAAACGATATTGTGTCGGTTGGCGGTGATTGTCGCGGCAAGGGTGGTGCCATTGTTTCCACCGAGACCAATCATCATGAGACTAAGGGAAAAATTTAGAAAACAGTGAAGAAAGAAAAAAAAAAACATACCCAGTACGGTTGACGTTGCGCTGAGTCTGGAACTCGTACTGAGTCGCAGTTGGGGTGACGCTGACTGCGCCATCGACGAGAGTCACCTCGGCACCACGGTTGACAAAGGTGGAGGTGATATGGTCGCTCGTGTACTGCGTCTTGTCGCTGTTCACGACGAGATTGTAGGGGCGACGCGCAGCAGTGGGATGAACGGGGAGCACGGACTCGAGCTCCGACTCGGGAGTGCTATAGCCAGATGAAGCCATACTTGAAGATGAAAAGAAATGTAAAGAAAATATGAGGAGGACGATGAGGAATGCTTCAACGAGCAGCTATAACAAATCCCGAGGCGGTATGCTTCGAGCCTCTGTGTGCGTTGTGCCTAGAGCAGAGCTGGTTGCCGTACATGCACTTGAGGAGCTAAGGCAAAGAGTGGAGGTCCTTATATACTGGACAACGACTAGACCAAGTGGTGGTTGAGAGCAAGAAGAATATAGCGCCATTTCCCCTTTTATGATTTTCCGGCAGGCCGATCGCCCCAACATTCACGGCTGTCCCGATCGATAATCACAAATCCTCCGCATGTTGTTGTTTTCTTCGCCCAAATGCAGGGTTCTCAACCACTTTCTTCATGCAACCTGTCCGGTCCGCGAATCTCAACAAGCCCACGGTAGACAATTCCAGCCATCATTTATAGTTGCAGTGTCCTAAACCACAGACAATCTAGTTTTGATTCATCGGTAACTGAATAGAAAGCCCTTTTCGGCGCCAATTGGCAAGAACCCTAAGTCTTTGTACAAGCGTGGGAGCGTCCCTCAAAGTGCAGCTTTGCCCCTTGGTTCAAAAGGCAACAACAAAGCCAACAGCCCCGCGGCAATGAAAATAGCTCCAGAAATGAAAATCGGGACTAGAAACGAGACACACGTTGAACGTTTAAGACATTGGAAACATCAGAAAAACCAAAAAGGATCGCACCTGACGTCGTAAGGTCGGCATACAGCGCAATAATCGGAGCCTAAGCAAAAACGCAATTAACAGCAAGTTAGTTCTGAACACAACAGCCAGGCTCGGAAATATCGGCTCGCGACGCACCATGATACCGAAAATGCGATTGGCAGCAGCGACTATGGCGTTACCCGTCCCTCTGCTTGCAGTGGGGAACAGCTCCGGACTCCTGTCGGCCTGGATTAGCTTCTTCCGACTCAGGCGTGAAGCAAAGAACGAAGACCACGAACATTGCGTATAACGCTCCATATGCGACATTCGACGTGAAGCTATAAGCACAGTTCCACCCCAGCAACGAAGCAGATGATCTAGCCGTTGTGCTAACAAGGATAAAGACACCTGTTAAGACAGTTGATAAAGCCAATGTCCCCCGACGACCCAGGAGTGGCAATTCGACGAGATACCCGGCGAGCAAGGCTCCTGGAACTCCGATTACGCTGAGAATCACTTGCTAAACAAACAGAAAGTCATGGATCGGCCTGCACGTAGATATGAAAGAACCACAAGCGAAGGACTTACATTCCGATATGTGATATACACAGATCCGTCACCGAAATCTGCTCCCCGTGTGGCTAAGCTGTCGCAAACGGAGATTCACAATCAGAGGCTCGCCTAAGCAAATGAACGGAACACTCCGCTCGACGTGATAACTTACAAATAAGTCACGAATGCGTTATAGAGAGGAAACGCCAGGCCAATCAATGCTATAGGTGAGAGAGAGTGAGACATGGTTCAGTCTCAACAATTTCAGCTCCAAGGAGCAATGGAATTGTAAACGCACCCCAGATGGCAATAAGCAAGCTGGTTGACAAAGCGAGTTTTCTTGTTGCGAACAAACTTTTCACTTTGCCTGTCTCAAATTTGCGAAGTTGCCGTTTTACGGCGTCTGCTGCTTTAGTCCCCGCCTTTGCGTCCGCTTTCTCTCCTCCACTGACGGCTTCCAAATCCTCCAGCGCCAAATGGCTCTCCTTCCCATTCTTTTTGGCCAAGATATGGACGACTTCCACAGCCTTCTCGTCCCGACCTTTACTCATGAGGAATTTTGGGCTCTCGTGGAGTTTGAACAGGAAAAATCGAATACCCCAGAGGACGATCATGAGACCTCCCATGAGAAAAATGAAATACCTCCAGCCCATGTTGTCCGCCTTGTGGCAGACGTAGCTAGTATCACCCTTGGCAGCCGTGGGGCACGAGAATTTGGATGAACCAATAAGCGGCCAGGCGAGTAGACTTCCGATGAGTTGACCAAATGCCCACCAGATAGATAGAACCGTAAGAAGATACTGATGGCTCGCGGGAACGAATTCTGAAATATACAATCAGAAAGTTTGGTCGAGACACCATCAAAACACCCTCAACGTGCTACTCACCCAAAAAAATTGCGCTATCGACAGGCAAGTTACCACCTACTCCAATACTCCAAACGGCTGCGAAACTGCTCAGCGCGGTGCTATTAGGAGAACCTCCAGCTGCGAGAGCGAAGACGCCAGTGATGAGTAATGTAATGTTGAAGCTGACTTTTCTTCCCCAAATGTCGCTTCCAACTCCCCAAAAGACAGCCCCGACAAGCAGACCAACATTTTGTCCGAGTTTCAAGTAAGGTCCTTTGAAACCCGCGAATTCATTGAGGACAGAAGGCAGGATGAGACCTAATATTTTTAGTCAATATGAATGATCTAATGTTGCGAGATTTAAACTTTCCTGTAACAATAGGCCAGAGATTGTCTGCGACTATTTATTGGAGATAGGTCAGTAAACGGTGAGAATAAGGCGAGATAAGGAATGATGTACGCCAGCCAAAGCCCGTGACGACAAATAGACCCCACTAACACGCGTCCAAATATGTCAGAGGGAAAAATTCTTACAAATAATAAAGAGCGCGAAATACCTGGTACGAGCCCATTCCAATTTCTTGAATAGCATTATTGAGGATTTTTGCTTTTGCCTGGTAGACTGGATCCAGGGAGTCACTTTCTTCAGCTTCGTATACAGTCTCCGTCACGGCATTAATCTCTTTTCCTTTAATGTCAGACTTCACTGGCGAATCGGGAACGGATTCCGACATGGTTCGGGCAAGCTGAGCAAACGATGAGCAAGGAGCCACGCGAAGCGTGGAGACGAGTGCCAACCAACCAGCTGGTTTTATACGACCGTCATAAAGTATTTTTATTGCGTTTGTGATAGGCGACTTAGGACGCGTTGCTGGCGAACGCAGTGAATGGACATGTATGGCGTGCTTGAGCAAGGTAATGAGCAAACCAGCCAGATGCAGATGGATATCAAAACATTTTTCAGAGAATGAATCAAGACGGTCTGAGGGGCTCGCGGAGTTCAGGTTGGAAGCGTGGAAGAGTGGCACTTTGGGAGATAGGAAGGCTGCCAGAAATTGTAGGTGAAAACAGGAAGAGGCATACGCAGCTCCACGTTCCTTTGAAAGCAACCACCACCACCGTCCGGAAAGCGTCAATCTGCCAACCATCTCTCACGATTTTTTTTTTGCCGCACAAGAATTTTGTTAGTTCAACCTGGTCTCTCATAACATCTATTCGGTGACCCTTTGGTCTACGCCGAGAGTGTCAATTCCCAGCTGGAATAATTCCTTGCCTTCTCCTCTCAAAGTTCGATCCAATGACGGCGCCATAAATTTCGTGCATTTATTACGAGTTTAATCCAAGCTGCCTGCTTGCCACAGGCAAGCTCGAGGATCTGTCAATCCCGCGTGAAGACGACATAGAGCAATGTTGTTGATGGAGGTGGAGTGCTACACCGGTTCTGTCCATTGCTACCCCTTACAGTGAGAGAGTAATCCCCGAAGATGTTAGAGTCACTTTTGATTAAGATTTTGGGGCAGTTACTATTGTCTTTTGAATGACTGCCCGCCGATCTCTTTGACCAACAGTATATTAGAAACCTGCAACCTCTCTTTGCTTTCATCAAGACTCTTCGACCTCGTTCTAGACATTTTCTGACAATGGAAATTTCACACAAACGCACAAGAGTGTTTCATAGCTCCTGCACTAGGGCAGCTTAGATGGACAATTTCGGCAGATGGATGCAGCATTTCTCCTTGTTGGCTTTCTTAAAATTCATTTAAATCTCCAAAAAACTACCTTCTTTTCTCATTCAACTTGCTTCGCCGCCAATTTTTGGTTTCACCGCCCAGACAGGCTTAGTGCCCAGGTCTATAACTGGTCGTGTCGTTAAAGATCAGAGCCGGTTTGCGATCCGCTAGGTCAAGGAGCATCCTGCATTAAGAATGAGATTCTAGGATGTTATGAACTAAAGATCTGCGGCTTACTCTGCAAAGTAGCTGTTCGCCCAAGCAAACCACGGCCTGGTCCAAACGCTGGAGTTGTATATCGAAACGGCTTCATGAATTAGACCAAGACCGCCAGTATTCTGTAGAAAAAAATCACAGATGAGAATACCAATAGGGAATAAGATGGCTATACGAACATTTGCCACTCTGTATAAGAGATCGAGGATCTCCTCGTCGTCGTCACTTCCAAAGATGGCGGAAATTGACGCCATCGGCCAAGGGTGCCAAGGATCGACATGGGGACCACTATGATGAATTTTAGTAACCGATGGCTAGAATGAGACAAATGGTACAAACCCAACACCTTTCCAAGAAGCACCTTCAGCATAATATGGATTCTGCCTCGAAAGGACAACCTTCTTCGTAGCAAGATATGCTGGGTGATCTTTTTTCAAGAAGCCGAGGTAAGGCAAAGACAGAAGTGACTTCCGCATCATAAGTATGGGAATAAATTTGGCGATGGGCAACAAACGTACAGGAACATTTGCGTCATCCATAACGTATCTTGAACCTAGACCGTTTGTCTCATAGGCAAATACATTGTCGACGAGCTGAGAGCGGGTGAATTAGTTACATAGGGGAGATGAAGGGAAAAGGCGCACAGTCGTGTCCCAAACAGCTTTGGAGATACGCTCACTCCACTCCTTCGCTTGCGTGCTTATATTACTCAATTGTCCAACAGCATCCAACATTGAAGCCAGATGATCAAGTTCGACGCTTAGCATTGCGTTAGCGGGAGTAAGAAAAGCTGGTCAAGCTTTAGCGCCACCGTGGGGAAGCCAATGATAAAAACATGCCATATGTTGAGATATCATCCGACGGACGATGGTGTGTGCCAACCAAACCGTTCTTTCCTTTCGGCTCTCCATTACCACCATTTGGAACACGAGGTGAAAGTGCTCCATTCCCACCAGTCCAATTGTAGTACGAAATCCAGTTCCAATTTTCATCAAAAGATGCCTACAGGCCAAGTAAGCGAGGGATATTGCAAATAGAATCCGAAAATAATACCTGGGACTGTTCGTTAATGACTCGGAAAACTTGGTCAATAGCACTCTTCCAATTATCGTTGATAAATGAGGCGTCTTGAGTACGGTTGTAATACCCGCGCGAGAGCTTGAGGAAACCACAGAGGGAATCGAGTTCGTACTGGTAACAGAGCGTGAGTACAACAAGTCGCCGAGGGGATTCACAAAAACTATTTATTACCTTGCATTCAAAGACAGTCTGGTTATTGACGGGACTGCAGGATGTTTAGCATGTCACCCCTTGAACAGAGTATTACTGACGGGTTCACTGTAACGCCATCGGCCCAGTCATTATGCGAAGGTGAGAGCCCGGACTCCGGAGGAGGCTAACGAAGGAGTCAGACAAGGCATCACTTTATATGGCCCACCACCCACTTGGAAAGAGCCACAGTACGGATATTCGGCTACGTAACGTGCTTCATTGTTTATAACAGCTTTCACCAGGGCTGCCAATTCTTGGTCAAGGGAAAGCAGGGGAAGATAGTGGGCAAATTGGTTGGCAGTGTCTCTCAACCATTGAGCACTTGGCTGTCTAAGCATTTTACTTGGTAATTTCAATCGCACAACTTACGTAATATCCTAAAGAAATTGAGTATTGGAAGAGCTGAAAACATCAAGATAAAACATACTCCTGTTATGATGAAGGCTAAGTTCTGGTCCTGGGAAAGAAGGTTGGAGGTTGGTTCACCAGTTGGGTGATTAGCAAACTCACTTTATTGAAGTACTTGACAGTGGTATCTACATTTCAGTTCACATCAAAGTTAGAATAAATTATATAACCATGACGTACCAAGAGTGTTAGGGAAAGTATTTTCGAACAACCTTGCAAGGTCAGGATCCTTCAGCCGAGAGGTCATGTTTGCAATTACTTCCTAAGCCAATTTAGCCACAGCACAATATATTAGATCTACATGGCATACTTCGACTGCGACGCTAGAGAATGTTCGACATTCCGCTGGGGGTCGCATTTCTGGTAAACCAAGTGGTCCAGTTGAGGGTGTTCCATGGGTTGTCTACATTTAGGTGAACATAAGAAAAAGAATAAGTTTATCCTG
This sequence comes from Flagelloscypha sp. PMI_526, assembly GCA_021399455.1. NCBI lineage: Eukaryota > Fungi > Basidiomycota > Agaricomycetes > Agaricales > Niaceae > Flagelloscypha > Flagelloscypha sp. PMI_526. The sequence continues at coordinate 16,211 of JAJTUO010000267.1, read as the reverse complement.
CTCATTACCTTCGCATATTGTGTATAGTCATCACATTGAGCAAATCCAGTCGAAGTGACCGTGAGAAGAGAGACAAGAGCACCCAAACGTTTCCAGGAAGGCATGACGTCGAAAAGTGGAACGATCGACTGCAGAAGGTCTTTTATATTGAACATCCCGCTTGTTATGAGCGGCTATGGCCGCATGGTTGAGAAAAGGCGAGCACGAGACCGCGTACGGCTTGTGGAGTCGGGGTCACAGGTTATTCGAAGCCGATATCCCGTGTGTCTCAGCTGACGACGAAGCTCTACAAACACTTCGGGAGGCGGAGAATGTACCAATCGAAATGCGGGGAAGGAGAGGGGCGGGCGAACGAGAAGAACGATGATGGTGGTCAAGAACCAAACTTTATCCCGAGCTTTTACCCCGACCAGATATTCAGTCTATACAGTTTGGCCATGGAATGTAACTAACAATTCAGATTGCCTGTCCACTGTTTTCGAATTTTCCAACTCCCGTCATGAGAAAATGGCTCTCCCTCTGACTGCATCCGGTGCGCTATGTTTCACCGAAGTCGAGACTGTTCAGTGTTGGCATGGAATTTCAAATACAAGCAACTGAAAGCGCATTGGCCGTTCCCTTATGCCGATAGGAAATCCTTTACATGCACCATATTGGAAAATGGAGCACTGGGATACTTGGTACCGACGCAATCTGAGTTCTGTGTACGCATTTTCCTCTAACATTTGCCGCATCGTATCTACAACTAGAAAACGCCAAGCCAGCAAGATATTCTTGTCTGGATCTCCATTTAAATCCCTATGCTCTTGGATTTTGTTCAAGAATGAGTAGTCCTTAGTGAGCTTTTTGGAACCAATGCCTCACTATACAACAATGGGGCCATTGATAAGCATACCTCATACATAGATTAGAAAATAGGAACTGAAAAATGCGTTTCCGTCTAAGAGAAAGTCCGCTTTTACTCGGGCATCCTAATTACAAACTGGGATTTTAGAATAAAGCGAGAGAAGACTACGGTATTCGTTCCACCTAGGGTGGGGTTCTTGGATGCAAGACGACTCATTCTTCAATTATATGCTCGGCTGGCAGGCTGTAGCGAAGGGAAAGGCTGAGGAAGTCGCTTCAAGCCATTTGGTGATCAATGCAGGAGCAATGATTATATCTACCGGAAAAAAGCGACGAGATTTAGTACATAATCCAGAATGGAAACAGCTATGTTGGCATTTACCTAAGAGGGAAATCAAGTGCGAAGACTCAGCTATGTGCGCGTTTAGAGTAAGCGGATTTAGGCAGGGATCGAGCGCTTCTGTTTCGTAGGTTGTCTATCGACTACCACCACCATCTCCGTGCCTCCTTCAAGCTTTTCACCATATTTGCTTCTCAGTCCCGTCAATTCCCCTTCGCTCCCCCGTCGCCTGGTTTGCTTGCTTGTTCCTGTCATTGATCAACTCTCGCTTACACTCCTAATAGGACTTGTCGATGCGTCCAACATGACGGTCGTGCCGAAGGATCTATACAAGGATTTGGACTTGTTGGTACCAAAGTCACCAACATCTCCAGTTTTGCCTACTCTCTTCAAACCAGACACTCTTTCACCGGCTGAAGTTGCAGATGTGAGGAAGGCGGTCTTCTCTGCTCACCAGAATCTTTACCGCCTTGACTCTCTTGAAGCAAAGTTAAAAGAATTACAACTTGCTTGTGCTTCTTCTCGCCAAGAGAACAAGCAATTCATAGGACTTCATCAGCCCCTTCTTCGGTCTGCTCGTTCTCTCCCTGCGGAACTCTGGCGTGCTGCTTTTGAATGGTATCTCCTCCTTCCAAAGCACACTCCAAAATTTCCGGATTCCCCTGGAGGCATCTTCCGATCTGCATCTACTAGGCTGTCCCCCCTAGTGTTGACCCATGTTTCCAAAGCTTGGCGCCAAATAGCCATTCACCACCATCAACTCTGGTGCGACATTGATCTTGTTATCACGCAGTCATGTCCCAAAAGCCTTCTTCCCCTGCTCAACATGTGGCTGACGCGTTCAGGTCGTCTGCCTCTTAACGTCAGCTTTCGCATGATGACCCTGCCGTTACCCTGGATCGCCTGTCCTCCAGACATTCGCGGCAACATAGGGACCTGTCTCAACATGCTCGTGTCACACTCGAGAAGGTGGAAGACAGTGGACTTCCAAATCACCATCGACCTCTACCGGTCCCAACTTTTCCCCATCAAGGCACCTTTGTTGGAGAAGGCAAAGATTTCGACACAGGAGTGTGTCGGTGATCCACCTGTCGCACATCTGGTCTTTTTCGAGCCAGCTCCTCGTCTGCAGACGCTAGAACTTCACAATTTTGTTCCTCCCAATGCCTCATTCTTGACGATGGTCCCGCTAGGTTCGCTCACCATGGTGACTCTAGGGTCGTTCGCCGATAAACTCATTCGGTATACGTCGCAAAACGTGCTGGACCTTCTGTTGCATTGCCCTTTGCTGACAGAGATGCGTGTTCGTTGCCAGCCCGTGACGACCCCAGCACCTTATAAGATCGACCACGAGAATTTGACAAACCTCTACATCCAATCCCGAGGCATTGCATGGCTGGAGGGCGTCACAATGCCTAAACTGAAGCAGTTCGAGATTTGGCAATCAACGGATGCGGACACAGAGACTCTCACTTCCTTCATTCGTCGCTCACCGAATCTGCACACAATCCGAGCCGGCTGTGATTTGACGTTCCTCACGCGTATCAGCCCTGACTCGCCGATTCAAAAGCTTGAACTTGGATTCTTGAGGGAGGATCACAGGACAGCTGTGAATATGGAAATTATGGAACAACTTTCGCAGCCAGAGACTCCAATTCTTCCACAGCTCAGAAATGTCACCATCGACATCCAATTTCAAGAGCCTGATGTTGACCCGTTGATCTCCTTGCGGCTTCATTCAGCAATAGTTAGCCTAGCAAGGGACAGGCTGGGCCCGAATGCTCTCTTCACTCCCGGGTTGGACATGATTATGGTTAGGTTCAACCGAGCTGGCGCGACAGATTTGACAATTGAGGCATTCCGCAGTTTGAGAGAGTTAGAGTTGGTTGGATTGAAGTTGATTTTTATTTGATACGTTGTTTTCAATATCTTTGCACAAACTTGGAGTTTTTTTTTTCTCGTAATCGTGTACAGGGCATGCGAGATTGTCTCAATTGTGTAGTTCTGGAATGTGCATTTGAGCGTAACGGATGCATTCATATTTTTTGACGCGTGACCCTCCTTTGGTGGTCGACCACCATGTTTGCTGCTTTGTCTCGTTCTACCCTCGCTTCTACATCTCGACATGTTTCTCTACGGACTATAAGCTCTACATCTTCGACGTTTGCGAAAGCAAACAAACCGCAAAATATTTCAGGCGAACCTCCAACTCCGCCAAATGTGTCAGAGACTGTCCCGGAGCCTCCCTCATCTCCCTTCCCAGAGCCCACGAACGCTCGAATTGTCAGCCTAGATTTCTCGCCTGAGGACGCTGAACGGCCCATTACCGGAGCTAGATCTGCTCGGCAAAGCGGTGGAATGACGTCCGCCGAAAAACAGCGCAGACAGTCCACGCGAAATATGCTACTTTTTCTCGGATTGGGTGCCATTGCACATGTAGTTTGGATGGGTGGAGATTGGGAGGAAGATGAGCTGAGAAAACATAAATGGGTGCGTGAAATTATTTCGCTAACAGTGTTTCAGGGCACTGAAGCGCAGCTCTCCAGACTCAGGAAACCAGCCCACAAGGCCGGTATGAAAGGACGAAGGCGAGGTATAAAGGAATATTTGGAGTACGCTTTTTTCTCCCCACTAGTCTTGTTTTCATAGTGAACATCGACAGTACTTTGCGGATCCTATTTCTACGGACCTCCTTCCTCCACCTTTCCCTCCCCCCGACAACAGACCTTACGTGCTTGTAGTATCTCTAGATGATCTTTTAATTCACAGCTCTTGGGATGTGAGTCCTTTATATTTGCTCAACGTTCATTACCCGCTCATTCGGGATGGTCCAGCGACAACATGGTTGGCGAACAGCAAAACGACCAGGTGTCGACTACTTCCTTGCCTATCTTTCTCAATTCTTCGAGATTGTTGTGTTTACTGACCAAAATTCCTATGTGCGTTCTGTTGATTCATCTATTTCCTTGCCTGCTAAATTAATTCGTTAGACTGCTGAACCTATAATTCAACAACTCGACAAATTCGGGTTCTTCATTCCTCATCGCCTCTACCGCGAGTCTACCCGTGCCATCAATGGTCTCATTGCTAAAGATCTCTCTTACCTCAACCGCGACATCTCCAAGGTGGTTGTTCTAGATACCAATGCATCTCACATCAGAACACATCCTGAGAATGCTATCATTCTGCCTCGGTGGGAGGGCGACAAACAGGGTGCTCGTGGGCTCGTGGACATGATTCCCTTCCTTGAGCACATTGCATTCTTTAACTATCCTGATGTTCGTCCAGTACTGCAGAACTGGAAGGACAAGAATATTCCTGTGGAGTATGCCAAGTGGGAAGCGGAGTACAAGCAACGTCATTTGGAGGCCCTTGCTGCAAAGGGTGGTGTCAAGGCTGTTGGCGGAACTTTCTCCCTTGGCTCCCTCTTTTCTTCCCAGCGACACCCAACAGTCCCGACATCTTCGGGCAAAGTTGATCCACGCACGTTGTCGTTCATTGAGCTCAAACGAATGCAAGCTCAGCATCGGTTTTTGGATGAGCAACGGCAATTAGAAAAGAATAAGGACTTGCTGGAGAAGATTTATCAAGAGCAGCAGGATGCTGCTGCGGCAGGGATTCCGAACAACCTCTGGGAGATGCTTGATCAGATGGCAGGAAATCCTAAACAGCTCCCACCTCCAAATGAGACGAGTTCGGCAAGTGGAGAAGTGAAGAGGACTTAGATATATCTTACTTAACACCTTACTGCTGTAATTGTCTGCTTTCATAATGCTCACACCACTCGGGAAATACGTCGTACAGTCTCAGGTTGGAAATGAGGAAGCACTGACAACAAAAAACTAGAAGCGTGTCCTTTCTATTATACCTATATACACCTGAGATCCAATCAAACAAGCTATCAGACATAACGTTTCTCTTTCGTCAGTATTGCCCTTGTTGCGCTGCACCCCATTGAGGAGGCGGAGGACCGCCTTGAGGTGGGTAATATTGACCTTGAGGGGGCCCAGGTGGAGGGGCGTAATTCATTTGTGCCGAAGCTGGAGGCGGTGGGCTCGAAGGCGCACTGTAGTTTGTCTGAGGGTATGTCGAATAAACAGGTTGGGGTGGGCCGGTTGGAGGAGGTGGATATCCTGCCTGACCCTGAGGCGGCGCGTATCCGTTATCGGGAGGGCCAGAGGGTGGGGTATAAACGTTTTGTGGTGGATATGACCCAGCAGCAGCAGGAGGAGCTTGGGGAGGGACGTAGGCAGGAGGGGCAGCATTGCTATGAGCGTCCTGTGAATCAAAGGTTTTAGGAGGAACGTTGGTCTGAGCCTCGAGTGCCGCCGTTACAGCAGCTTGCTTCGCCTTCTTTTTCTTCTGTTTGATTACACTGAAGATAACACCTAGGACAATAACTAGACATCGGGGTAAACAAGGAGTTGACTGAAGACGTTAAAAAACGACACATACGCCCAGCGATAGTGCACCCGATTGCAATATTTCTATTTGTCTGATCTTCATCACAATTGCTGCAAGCTATGAGCTTCAAGGTCACGTTAAAAACACGTGAGCGTACTCGTAACAGATGCCATAACGCGCGTCCACACAAGCAAAGGAAGCGGCGAGGATGATAAGATGTAAAGACATTCTCGCGATCCAAGAAAAAAGGGGGTGAACGTTGAGGAAGAAGGGCAACCCTGAAGGTGTGCCTCACGTCTGACACCTTATATTCATCTGCGGAATCAATCGGATACTCATCTCGTTCACTCTTAACACCGTTTGACCACAAATAAAACGAGATTCGTTATTCTCGCTCTTGTTACAGGCCTTGAAAGCCTATTCTGGCATTCCCATAGTTTAGGTGAGTGTCTGCTTTTTGGCGAAAGCGGCATTCAACGGAGTTACGCCAAGCAAATCATCAGTCACGCAGGTGGTATTCATCTCCTTTGTTGTTGCTGGAGACTCCGGTGCCACGGATTGCGTTCCCCATTAAATAAATACACGATGAAGCAGAATATCTTTCATATTTAGGATTTCAGATGAAGCAAGAGCGTTGGTGCAACCATTAGGGTCTTCAGTCCTGCATTCTCTCTGTTCAAAACTGTTGAAAACATTCCAATGATAATGGCCTTTTGGGAGCAATTTATTCCAAACTAGCATAGGGGAAGTGATGGTAGAGTGAGGCTGAGCCAGTGACTACATGATAGGCCAACCCAGGTACCAGGAAATAGACTTAACCAAGGATTACAAATAAAATGAGTGAATGGAGAATCACACTCTCAGAAAGGAAAAATTGGACTACGTCTTTGAAGGAGGGTCAGTGGCAGCCCAATGGTTTGTTCCCCCACTTGGAGTAGAGGAACTGTTCTCCTGAAAGCCTTGCTGGTGCCCTGCTGCAGCGGATGCTGGGCTTGTCAGGACTATGTAGTAGAGAGGACCTTCATTGGCAGAGGACGAAGCACCAGGACCAGACGTCCTGGCGTTCAAGTTGGTAGCCTCCTGATGTGTGGTTGACGAGGGTGAAATTGTAGACGTAGTATCAGAAATTGACTTGGGGTGGTTGGCAACTACGGCGATAGATTTCCCATCAGAGGATGAAAGAGGTTGGACCGCGCTCTGCCCAGCCTCGAGCGCTTTGGGCGTTGTGCCACCTTCCGCCGCTTTTTTCAAGGCCTTCTGCTTTTTTCTCTGGGCCTTGCAACAAGAAACAAGCAAACAGAGTAGGACGACTTGACGTGGCGGTTAAATGAGTAAAGAGATATGTCGTGGACAACAACACTCACGTCCGCCGACAGAGCAACCGATTGCAATGTTACGTGTAGTTTCGTCATCGTCGCAATCACTTTTGCAAGGCGTCAACGAGAGTCTCATCCACAAAGTCCGAGAACGTACTCAACGCAATAACTCCCACCGCCGCCGCCTCGTCTTGCTTGACCAACGCCAAAGCAAAGTGCTACGACAGCGAGCTGAGTAATGAATGCAGGGAAGCCCATAGGCCAGGAAGAAAACTAAGGGATATGAAGGAGTGGGTACGATTTTTCGTATCCACGCTCGCTATTTTAATGGGTATCCCACAAGATAATCATCCAAGTTCATGTCGTTGTCCTCACTAACTCTGTCGATGATCTATGAGCGAAACGCCGCTGTGGAGCCGAAACCGATTTTGGTCAGTAAGCGTTCACATCGGATGTTGAAGGCAGAAGTTTCCTAACGGGGCACATGCTCGAAACCTAAATGCTGGAGGCTGAAACGCCATGGTACAATGTTCGGTAGAGTCCATAACTGGTTGTTCTAGCTACAGTGAGCTAACGCATTTCATGCAACTAGGGAAATAGCCCACAAGGATAAACACCGAATGGAAATAGTTCCAAAAGCTAGCACTGAAGCATGCAGTCCTTCTACTAGGCTCAATGGAAGACAAAGTATGAAAGCGACGTTCAAAATCAACGAATATGTTTTGGCACTTTCAGGTCTTCATTCCATACAATCAATCAGAGGAAGGTGGCACGCTTCAGTGTGATAAAGAAATCTAGGGATAGTGCTAGAATAACCGGGTGGACGTTTCCATTGTACTGAGAGCAGGTAGTGGGTATAGTCCCAAGAGGGACGACGAGTTTTGAAAGAAGTAAAATCAAAGACATGTCTTATCCCCAAAGAAAGAAGAAAAACAGCCAATTTATATCAGAAACATTCCTCTAGGAGAGCCAGTGGCCCAGAGATTGTCTCCAAGTAAGATAGCTTGACCTGAGAGCAGACGTCAAACAAGACTACTGATTCTGGATGGGCGCGAAGCTTGATGGATCAACAAGAATCTGTTCGGAGAGCACCAGGAACTTGGGAGTAGCGAGAATTTCGGAAGGGCCTAAGATTCCCGTATATCGCTTAGAGGAGTAGGGAGCAGATGAGGGTGGGATGAAAGCCGGACTTGCATTTCCTTCAAAGTTCTTTCTCATATTTTAAAGTTTATGGATCCAGATGTTTGTCGCACGGTACACTTAATTTCTCTTCCATCTAAAATCGAATGGCCGAACTCTTGTGTTGCTGTTGTCTGAAATATTGGATGCACGCCATAGTTTGTGCTCATGGGTCTTGTTCATTTCCACATGCCTCTTCAGGCAAGATATGGGTAAGGGCTGATCAAGAGTATCATTGAAATCTCGAAAAAGAAAGGGCGAGAGTCAGGTTAAATGAGGAAGGGTAAGGAAAGGTGGAGGGTGAATGGAAATGGATATGAAATGGTGTATGGTCATGGGATGGTAAATGTGAAGATACCAGTCCAAATGTTCGAGAGATTCAACTACATACTAAGGATGGAGCGATGGAACATGTATTTACTTTCGTCGTCAGTTTTCTGGCTCCGGGGGAATGGATCGCGAGAATAATACGAAAGGGGGAAGTTGACGAGGCTTCTGCGAAGACCATCCTAAAACGGAGGCTCAAGCCTGTCAAAACTGCGCTGTCGCGGTAGACAACAGAAGCATTCTGTGATGCTGTTCAACAGTCTCTTAGAGGAGAGTAGGCGAGGGGCCGGCGAGGGGCCATGAAAGTTAGACGGGGGTGGTCATGAGGGAAGTTCACGGGAGCGTTGTATGAGGACGCGCTTTGGGCGTCGACACGTTGCTGGGTAACTCTTCCATCTCTTCGTCGTCTAGGAGAAATGAAGAGTTAGTTAAAAGGTAGTAGCCCCAATCTGGAAAAGACTGACCATCGTCAGCATCGAATCCTGCATCGAGGTTGAGATCCACAGGCTCTTCGAGTGTCATCGCGACATTCTCCGTAAAAGAAGGACCAAAGTCGGGAGTGGCCGGAGCGCTACCAGAGCTAGCAATAGACGAAGTCTCGTCATCGGAGAGCGCCGGGACATTATCCGCGTCGCGTTCGTCATCGCTGAGGACCATAGCATCATCACTAACAGTCTCCACGTCGAGTTCATCGAGGTGGGCATATTGTGCGAGATCCGCAGCTGAAGGCAAAAGTTTATGGTTTCGCGCGAGACGAAGGAGCTCAAGAGGCTCTTCGTCAATATAAATATCATCCACTGGCAAATTGGCTGAACAAAGCATAAGATGAATGCTCCAGCGCGTCTCAATCGCGAGAAAAGGCATACTAGATGTGGGCTTCCAGAGGAGGCCGTCCTCAGTGGGAGAGGATTGCCAGTTAACGGCAGTGAAATCAATGGCCTCCATAGTAGAGGTCATTGGGAACGGTGGTTACGGGCGAAATGAGATTGGTTATGAAGATGGTGGGGGAAGGTAGGAAAGAATCGTAGTGGCGGTGCAAGAATGACTCGTGAAGGATTACCGGCGCGTACACAAGAACCCACTTCATGCCGCAACCGCGTCACGTTATATCAGTTCCTATTTCAGCGACAAAAAATATCATGCAACTTTATCTGCTTCTTTTCACTTAGCATTGTTGATTTTCGAGCGCGCATTTTACCCAATAAAATAGCCGCTTCACGACCATACGCTAGCATTAATTCACCAACTTCTCGACAAGTGCGAACCGGAACTACTCATGCTCAAATCACTTATGTTTAGTCTTCTAGCCAATCCGCTCGTGGTTCATAAAAAAGTTAAATAATGTCATAAATATGACTGAAAAGACAGTGTAGTGAGCCACAATGGGCTATCAATTAGATACCACTCAAGTTATCTTGTCATCTAACAGAAGGTGACCTCGAGACCAACCTAGGAAGCAATACTATTAGTGATCATGCTGGGTTTGAATGGGAGAGGATAGCTGACATCATTAACCTGGCATGCCCTCTGCACGAACGTGTCGCTCGGCACACGGAAAGCGTCGGGGCAGTCTGGAGAAGCGCCTAGAACAAAGTCTGTTTAGCGATGTCGAGATAGAAAGGTTGACGACTATAACATACACGAAGCACCATCAGAGCACCCTCCAACATATCTAAAAGAAAAACAGATTCAGTTTTTCTTGAAAAAAAAAAAAATCATAAAGGCATACCTGAACGATGTGGGAACAGAGAAAGCCAAGCTATGCGGTGCATAAGTTAAGGAATGAGTTGGTAAGAACTGTGAAAACGTACGGAGGGATGAGAGAGAGATCCACACTTGACCCAGAGCCGGGGGCGTTGGGATCAGGGTTCTTGAGCGTGAGCTATGAGCCGAGTAATTGAGTATGAATCATTATATTCAATCTAGGTCGTTACCTCGACAGTCATACAACCCGCTAAACAATATGATGTTAAATATATGCCGTGACGTTCGATTGTTAAGAAGGAGACTTACAGCCGTTGAGAGGATCGCACTTTCCAGTTTGCAAGTAGCTGTTATGAGTGTCAGGCTCTGAAAATCTCCATTATTTGTGGAAATACAGACGCGATAGTAGCAGGCATAGCTTCTGTGGCCGTAAACGGCTCACCCTGGCTGACAACCTTACCCTCGCGAACGAGAAGTGGAGTTCCACTCTGACATCTAGTTTTAAAGTGGTCAGCAAGTTAGAGAGAGAGAGAGAGAGGAATTAAAGAATGGAAAAATGAACCTGTTAACGAAGGTAACAGTGTGGCTTTCGGCCAAGACGCCAGTAGTGAGAGCCAGGGCAAGGACAGAGACGGCACGAAGGGAGAACATCACGATGATTTGAATGTAAACGAAATGCGAGTGGCAAGGATTGGCTTGAGCTAGTATGCGACCTCGTCGAGAGGATTGATCAAAAAGTCGTAGTAGTGGTAGTGGGAATGGAATGGTTTAGCAAGCCGGCAGTGCGACCCTTTATATTGGCAGAGGCATGCGTACCTACGGGTTGTCATGAAGTCGAGATATCTCGAGACCAAAGAAGCTGATACGATGCACGCACAAGGTGGAGGAGACTTAATTTTGTTCCTCCGAAAGGGATCGTGGCGGGTGTTGCTGATGACATTTAGAAATGGATGGGGCTGTTGGCAAAGCGAGGGAATAACGAGCAAGAGTGTTTCATATTATGGCAAAGAAAGAGCGAACAACAACCGAAGGGCTGTATTTGGTAGTTTTTACCAGTTCGTGCGCAGCTCCCTTAGAGCTTCGGGGTGAAAAAATAAGCGAGAGAGGGTGGTGTTTTGATGGGGGCACCTTCGAATAGTAACAAAGTCCTGAAACCTTTGTGCAAGCATGGATTGCCTGTGCAAGTCTAATACGTAGACTATGGTACTCCGTTCATGAATACTCGAGGACTGTTCGAAGTTGGAAGTAGAACACAAGGGTTCTGGGAACCAAGAGAGTCTGTGCTGAAATCTTTGGGTTCATCTTACAGACAGATGGAATAAAAAGAGATGAAGCATTCGTTATCCAAACGAACGAACGAGGGGATGAGGGTCAAGAGCAAACGGTGAGTAACCAAATGGACGGAAGCTGATTCGTCCGGCAATCACAAGCCTCACTTTCTGTTTTGAACCACCATGGCGTCGAGTGCATTGCTGGCCAGGACCTTCAATCGCCGACTTGCTGTCTCTACTCTTTCACGCATTTCGAGAAGGACAGCGACAACCCAGACCACAGCTACCGGCGAAGAGGTGGTCTATGTCCCTGGCGGTCGTGAGTTGGCGATTTCGGAAACGCTGTTTGCTCACTACAACTATTGCCACAGCCATCTACAAAGGCACTGTCAATGATCCGACTACTTTTCCTACCCCTAACAGGAGCCATGGATCTTACCGTACGCTCATTGCTATTTTTTTTCCACAATCATCACAATTTCTTTCAACAGACTGGTCCTTTGAACGTCTGCTCTCTGCTGCCCTTGTTCCTCTGACGGGTGCGGCATTTGTGACTTCTGGTTCTAATTTTCCGGTTGTGGATGGCCTCCTTGGCATTACTCTGATTATGCATTCTCACATCGGGGTAAGTTGTCACTTTGATCCCTTCTTTATGAAACCCGGAACTTTAACGTTTATCTTCACAGTTCGACGCTGTTCTAACAGACTACGTCCACACGCGCAAATTCCCTGTCCTTGGTAATGTAGCGACCTGGACTCTTCGTGCTGCAACTGCTGGCGTGTTAGTGGGAGTATACCAGTTTAACACGAACGACATTGGTTTGACAGAGCTAGTTGCTCGCCTTTGGGCAGCATGATTGTAAAAAAAATGCATAATTAATCGAATTTTATTCGTGTAATCTTTTTCTCTAAGGGCAATTCTAAATGCAGCCGAGTGCATACGGACTGCGAGACAGTTTTGCGTTCAAGACGGACCTCTGATCCGGGCTGCCTTCGTTCCATTGACTCAAACACAGCCAAAGTCATCGCCTCTCATTTTCCAAAAAGTGTTTCTCTTTTGGGAACCTTCGGGACCGAAAATATCAAATCTTCTCCTTCATTCGAACACGTCGCAGAAGCTTCCCTTGGCTGCGCACACGTATGCTTATTCCAAAAACATACATACTATTGTCCTGGCAACATTCGATACACGACCTTAACCTTCTTTAGTGTTCATATAGATTCGAAAGGCTTCTGAAATTCCTTAAAAAAACCGAGTCAGACAGACAATTGCCTCGTGTAACCTCAGACTCGGCGGATGTGGGTCCATATGTACGGGCCAAACTCCTTTATCAGGAGCGAGTCATTCCCGCACCGCCACTAAAGTTCTTTCCTCCGTTCCCCCCACTATCATCTGCATATCCAATCTCACTACGCCCGTAACCTCCGTTCCCAATGACCTCTACCATGGAGGACATTGATTTCACTGCCGTTAACTGGCAATCCACTCCCGTCGAAGACGGCCTTCTCTGGAAACCGGCATCCGGTATGTTTCCTCCAACGATTCAGACGCGTTGGAACCATCAGCTTAAGCGTCGCCCAGCCCGTTTCCTTGTAGATGGAATCTATCTTGACGAAGAGCCTCTTGAGCTTCTTCCTCTTGCCCACAACCATAAAGTACTCTTGCCTTCTGCTGCGGATCTCGCGCAGTATGCCCACCTCGATGATGATGATGAGGTCGACGTCGAGACCATCAATGACGATATCATGGTCCTCAGCGATGAGGACCGCGATGGGGACTATGTCCCAGCGCTCTCCGACGACGATACTTCTTCAATTGCTAGCTCAGCTAGTGCTCCGGCCACCCCCGACTTTGGGCCCTCTTTCTCAGAGAATGACGCGATGATGCTCGAAGAGCCTGTCGCGCTTGACCTCGACGTGGAGTTTGATGCTGACGATGGTCAGTCTTTTCCGAATATGGGCTACCACTTTCCAGCTCACACTTCATACCTTTTAGAAGACGATGATGACATGGAAGAGTCGTTCAGCAATGCATCCACGCCTAAAGCGCGTCCTCATACAATGCTCCCATGAACTTCCGGCATATATGTCCCTGCTTCAACTTTCAGAGCCTTCGCTGGCTACCAGTCTACTCTCTTCTAAGAGACTGTTGAAGAGCATCGCTGTATGCTTCTGCTGTCCGCTGCGATAACGCAGTCTCGATAGGCTTGAGCCTCCCTCTCAGGGTCGCCTTCGCAGCACCTTCGTCGACGTTTCCCTCTCGTATTATTCTCGCGATCCATTTCCTCCGGAGCCAGAAAACCAACGACGATATCAAATACATGTTCCATCGCTCCATCCTTAGTATGTAGTTGAATCTCCCGAATATTTGGATTGGTATATCTTCCCTTTTACCATTCCATGAACATCCATCTCTTCTTATCCCCTTCCTTCCACCCTCACACTTTTCCTTATTCTGGCACTATGGTTGCCCTTTCTTCTTTGTATGCTTCAGCATGGTTATGAAAAATTGTATTAGTATTGTATCTTCAGAAACCGAGGTTGAACCTTCTTCAAAATTCAAGAAATAACTATTCTATCCAAACCAGCGTTGGACATGGAACATCCGCTCAACTCGCAGGTGAAGCCGCAGCTTTATACGCGTCCATATCTGCATCTAGATCTGCTACTGTTGGCTGCTTCTTGGGTACAGGTGCACTCGCCACCATCTTCTGCTGAACCTTCTTCAAACGCTTAGGACCTTTGCGAACCTTTCGTTTTGGTCCGGAAAGGATACTCTGAGCTAAAGGTAGACTAGGGGAAGTTGCTTAATATCGTGCCACAGGAGAGGAACCAGGACATACAGAGGATTTGCAGATATAGGTGCAGATGCAACTGGGGTGATGTTGAGACGGGAGAACAGGGAAGTCGATGTTGGGGTAGCCGATATTTGGGACTTCGGGTTACCGTCAATGACCAATTCAATCTTCAGTCGACGAGCTATAATTTCGAAAAAGACGCGTGTTAGACGCGATGCATAAGAGTTTGGAGAGGGAACGGCACGTACCTCCATCAATCGTCTTTCCATTATACCGCTCACGCGAACGGATTGCGTCTGCCTCCTTCTGGAACTCGACTACGGCCATACCCTGATTACAGTATGAAAACATCCCGAATTGAGATATGGTAGTGCAACACTCACCAAAGGGACAGCCTCGCGTGAGAACATGACGGCCGTTCTGCCAGGGACTACAGGTCCAATCGTCTTGTTGAATAAATCCTTGCAGAAAATGACTCAGAAAAAGAGCCATAGAAAATAACAACTCGTCCACATACATCCACTTCCTTGGCTCTCACGTCTGTGGGCAGATTGCTAATAAAGATCTTACCCTTTCCTTGGGGTGTCTGATTAGCTGAAGGACCTCCGGTATGCTGAGGCCGCCATGAAGGAGCTGGACGGTTCGTAGTATTGCCTGTAATGCTAGTTCGCTTGGTGGTATGATACGAGTGAAAACGACCTGTTCCAGAGGAAGAAGCTGAGCTCCGTCGGTTCATGGTTGTGGTTTGGAAATAAGGGAGTCACAGCCCCAACTCTTATTAAAATTGAGCCTCCATCCACTATGGTCTAGCAAGAAATGACAAGCACATCAATACAAAGCATTACTCTTCAACCTTTCAGCTCATGCTTAGCCTTCGCCAATTTCATCCGTAGCTGTGCTTTCTTCTTTAAAACCTCTTCCTTCTTTGCCATGTCCTCGCTCCTCTTCTTCTGCTCGGATCTCATTCTAAGCTTTGCCTTCGCTCGCAACTCAGATTCCATATTCTCGGGCGGAACAACATCTTCGCGTTCTCGTTCAGAAGCTTGAACTAGGTTTCGCTCCTCATCTAGCTTCTGAAGGAGCTTCGTACGGAGATTGCCTTTGGCACTGCAAGACAAGAAAAGTTAATAAACGTAACATCAAGAGTAAAGGAGAATAGAAACCTGTCGGGAGTTGGTACGACATCCTCAACACGTATCCCTTCCCTTTTCAGCTCTTCTAATCTTGCTCTAGTTCTAGCTAGGTTATCTGCCTTCACATTCTCTTCCTCAGGAGATAGAAGCGTTGATGACGAGTTTGAAGATGGAAGATCGCTCTGAAGTGCTTTGCGTTTCCTCGATGCTGCACCATGAATACTCAAAGGTGGCAAAGATTCTGAAGTTGGGCCGCCCTCTGACATTCGTTTCAGCAGAAGAGGGATTCCATTGTCACCGATATCAGAAGCGGCATTCCTTTCATCAGCATCAACGCCCAGCGGATGTTGTTCTCGCCGAATTTTGAAAGACAAACCCTGCGGTTGGGCAGTGGCTTGGGACAGATGTCCTCGAATGCTATCAGAAAGAGTGCTCCGTTTTGGGGCACGGAGGGGTTTTCTTTCTCTAGCCACTTCAATTTGGGGAGCAGGATCTACATACTTAGCTCTGGTGCTCGGACTGGGAGACCTTTTGGGAGGAGGCATTGGCATCCAGTCGTCCGCTTCCTCGTCTGAAAGAGAATTGCTACGGGCTCGCCCCTTCCCTTTATCCAATTTAGTTGGTTCAGGACTGGGGCTATCTTTACGCCATCTTGGATATGACGGACTTCGTTTTGACCTGGATGAATAATATCGGCCAGATGGTGACCAAGACATGTCGCGAGAACGAGATCTTCTATCACGCTCTCTTGAGCGGAAACGATGGTGACTTCGCCTTGAAGGGCTATGTCGAGGGCTTGGAGAGCGTGGCCTTCGTGGTGGGGAACGAGCGCGATACTGGGTGCGGGATTCGTGTCTTGCTCTCCTAGAGGAAGTGGGCCTTTGGGGTGACGG
>JAJTUO010000266.1:0-26403 GCA_021399455.1 Flagelloscypha sp. PMI_526 | reverse complement strand
TCAACATTTTGACAGTAGTTTATATAGAGCGATCCGAAACTCACCCGTAAGCCATCTCTGAGACAGTGACTGGGATACCATAGTCGCTTAGTTCCTTCTTGGCCTTCTTAACTTGAGATGCAAGGTCCCCTGGTGAAATGGCAGAATCGAAGAGAGGTTCGCTACCAAACTGGAGAACGCGGATAACATAGGGAGCTTTCGAGTTGCTTTTGACTGCCTTCATGAAAGCGGCTTGCGACTTTTCCAGGCATCGGGATTATCCCAGCCAAACCAGGATGAGAAGCATGGACACCAATACCGGCTTCCCATGCAGCGTCAATGAGGTCGTCGCTTTATTAAAACTTGTCAGAATGACATATTTGATAGTAGGGAGAGCGAACTCACTAGAAGTCTGCTTTATCGCAGTTACCGTACATACGAATGTAGCGGCCTTTGAAGCGTTCACGGATGTCCTTGAACTCTTTGGTCATCTTGGACTTGCTCTGGCCTACAATAGTGAAAACAGATATATTATTACAATTTTCCGGCAAGAAGGAATATAGGACAACATACACGAAGTGACTTCGTACGAGAAGCCGAGGAAAGCATAATCATCGTCTGCTTTGCACCACCAGCTGTCATGGCTAGTGGGAACTGCATCGGGCATGTCAAAATCGAGAGCCGGGAAACAACTCTTGGCTTGAGTAGTAGTAGCAGTCGCATTGTCAGACGCTGCACCTGCCGCGACGAGGGGGCCTGCAGCAGCAATGGCAGCATCTTGAACTGCCTTTTCAAGTGCTTTGGCAAAGTCTGTCGAGATTCGCTTATGCAAGACATGGTCAACACCATGACCAGGGGCGGCAGAAACGAGAGTAGTAGCAAGGAGAGTGAGGGAAGCGCCAAAGGCGAGGGGGAGGGTAGACAGCATGGCGAAAAAGCCTGCGTGTAGTCAAATGAGTGACTGGGGAGAAAGGAAAGTGGTGGTGGAGACAGGAGCAAACGCTTGATCCCGCTAAGCCCCGTCCATCTGCCTTTATGGTCGTTGCAATCCAATCATCTAATTTAGACATCTCTCATCAATGCGGCATCTGACCTCCGATTCTTGTTCTCGATGTTTCGTATCCGTAAGTACTATAGCCGCTCCGGATTTTCGTTTATTCATCAAGAGTACTTGTTTCATAGTAAACGCAACAAACTCTGAGCGAGGCAGGACCCGGGATTGCCGACGGCCTGCACCAAGACTTTTGAGAACCATGCAAGTATACCATCAAAATGAATGATCGCCGAGCTCTATCTTCTTTGGACCTCCACGAGGAGTACATTGTGGAGTACGAATGGGAGTTTGGAGTTGGTTGCTGGATACGGCCTGTCGCTGCGGAGGTTAAGAATAAGCTTAAATGCTACATTTATTGAAGCCAAGACAATGGGTTTCGGGCGTTTATTCAAAGTACTTAATGTGGGGTTATTTGGTTTTCCTCTTAAACCGATATTTTATTCGGACTCTAAAATGAATACGAGCTACGCCTCTTTCTTTCCGTGTTCAAATCTCACTAAAACACTGTCCGGAGACCCACAAAGGACTTTAGGCATCTCCACGTTCCAACCTGCAGTCCTCAGAGCATCCATGTATTTCACAAACATGGAATTCATTCGCTCTCTTTGATCCAATTCCTTCGTTGACGGACCCACCAAAATTTCGCAGGCCCAACACCATCCTTTCAGCACGTCCACTTCAGTGTACCCTTCCTTTAACACCAGATGAATAGTAGAAGAGTGTGAATCCTTCCGCCAAAGAATGAACTTCTCATCTGCAAATATGTTGATGACATGTTTGAGATCTTTGACGTTGGAATGTCGGACACAGTGCGAGAAGGAGGCCCCAACAAAGCACTTCCCCACCTTTCTCCCCGCATGATCTCTGATAACAGAAGGTGGAGCAAAGATGTGTTCAAGAGGTCCGATGACATTAGGCTGGAGAGGTTGCTGATGCCTATGAGCCAACCAAGTCAACATCGCGCGCTGACGGTTGAGGCTGCGAATTTGAAGACCTTTGACCCCAATGTAATTCGTGAGAAGGTGGAAGAAAATCAGGACCACAAAGACGGGGTATGTTCTTGATCTTGTGGTGAGCATGGGAACAAGTACGCTTCCCAGCTGGAGAAAGTCGTTAGGTGTAATGACCACCAGAGGAAGTGTTTGGAACAAACCAGAACGCCAATCAACGAGAGTACTGTCTCTTTACTTCCATCCTTCGCACTTAAATCACCTATGTCTCCTCCTTTAACGTTGGCAAAGTGAACAGTGATAGCAGATCTGGAGCCTCCAGCGGTAGCAGCACACAAAGACCGCGAGCATCCCACAGCACAGATGATAGCCATGCGAGATGATGTAAGTTGTGCAGATGGCGAAGTAAAGAGAGGTGATAGGACCTC
Source organism: Flagelloscypha sp. PMI_526 (assembly GCA_021399455.1). Lineage (NCBI taxonomy): Eukaryota > Fungi > Basidiomycota > Agaricomycetes > Agaricales > Niaceae > Flagelloscypha > Flagelloscypha sp. PMI_526. Next base: position 23,992 of record JAJTUO010000266.1, on the reverse strand, counting down.
AAAGGTGAGAGCGACGTCGTTTACAACATCTGCAAAGAAGCGATAGGTTTTGGCTTCTGGAGCCAAGAGTGGGCCAAAATGGTATCCAGCGTATATTGCTATAAAATATACCGAATGAGATGAGTTTGCACTTCTTGGAAGCATTTCAAATTACTTGTGAGGCGAGACGCAACGTCCTGGAGGATACTCAAAATCAGGGCTTGAGTCGCTGAAGCGTTCGCGTTGCCGACTCCGTAACCTACGGAAGTGGTTGAACCCAAGAACGTGTATAATTAGAAAACACTGACCTTCCAATACAGCTCGAGAGGCAATAAGTCCCGCTAACCCGCTGCAGAACGCTTGAAGGCCGTTCATGATTTGATAACTACGCTCACGAGTAAGCCCTTGAGAAATGGTTGATCGACGAGGAGGCATACCGTGTATAGTCTACCGATAAGATGTGAGAATCAAGGTTTTACACGTCGAAACAATGTATTTACCGGGAGAAACCGTGTCAGGATAACCCTCAGGAAGAAACACGCGCGACAGCATGGTCTTAATTGAAGACGTTCTCATCCACGTTTGTGAAGTTTTGTCAGTTTGAACCTATGGACGATAAGACGAAATCCACTATCATATTGGCAAAAATTTTACTTTCATCCCTGTGGATGATAAAGCTACACGGCGAAGGGATGTATCCGCTCTCTCAACAAATTCAAGAGGCATAGTGAGGCGGTTATTCACTCTGGGGACGGGATTTGACAGGAAAAGGGGAGATGTCCAATAGTGAATTTCGGCTGTGAGTTCAAGAAGCAAGCTGTAGTTTGAGGAGATCGAGTCACCGTCGTGGTTTCCGAGTCGGAGAATGAGCGCTTCGACGCCAAGACGTGATGCGTTGCAACACGTGTATATTAGAGAGAAATATGTTCTTTCCCGTTTGTGTATGCACAAAATGGAGTACTTTCAACAAGTTCGGCCTTGTAGTCTAGAGGTACGATACTTGCTTTGGGTTGAATATCATTGCAAGTGGCCTGGGTTCGATTCCCAGCAAGGCCCGATTTTTTCTTCTTCCAATACGGAACGCATCAACATTTTTCAACAACGCTCAGCCTTGTCTAATGCACGTTTTACAGCCCTCTCATAATATTCTTGTAGTCCATTCCTAGACTTGTTTAGTCATCTTCGGCGGATAGTCGATTACCAAAAAAGTTATAATAACCACGAGACCGTCTCTGTTCATGGACGTTACTCCCAAGCACATCTCTTGAACAGAACCACGACCTGCATAAACCGTAGCTATCTTCTCAGCCCGTGTACTGGGTTCTACGCATTTATTTCGAGCTTACTCCCTCTTTAGTGCGTTCAGTCATTTCACCAGCCCCGTCAAAACTAATTTCGTTGGGTCTACCAAGTCTTCAAAATCCAGACTCTCGCGCCATGCCCTCCAAGGCTCGAAAGGAGAAGGTGCCCGTGAAAAACTCAACTTTAAGGGAGCCTTCTGATCCTTCAAATGACCCAAGGGCTGCACATCTCTCTGATCGCGCTCGAGCTATGCTTCCCACTCTTGACGCTCTTCTTGCTGCTACACGACGACCCGTACATTTTCTTGCGGACGATTCGAAGACACTGTCAACGTTGAATGGACGCTATGATCGTACTCATCCAGCCATGCGCGACGTTCTCAATTTTGTTTTTGCTGAAGCTACTAGGAATTCTGCTGGATCTCGAGGGAAACAGTTTCCTGTATATTACAACAGTTCTCCTCCATCACGAGACACTCAAGATGATTTCTGGAACACCGATGCCCCCAACTTAATGACTCCGCCTACTTGTGTTCCAAACCAAAGTCAAAGCCCCGGTGACAACGATTTGATTCAGTCGTCGCAATATTTTGAGAGAAATTCCTTTTTCTTGAAAGTTTTAATGCTTCCCCTCCTTCGTCCAATACAGCTCTTGCCAAAGCCTTGCCAACTTGCCCGCAGTCCAAACGCCAAACCTTTTCTAATGATCTTGCACGATCCGAAACACTCCAGCTCACCCAAGTGCCGTCTAATAACATCTCCCCAGCGTTAAGTGATGAGCCTCGTTCATGTTCGCCATCATCAAAGTGTTATGCCCTAGCACCATCTTCTCACAACGCTGGTTTGTTTCTGGTCCACTGCCTCAGTAGAGTGCACCTCTGATTCCGGGTAGATATTAGTTCGTTCCTTGCTAAAACTACGCCAGTCCTTGAAACCCCTCGTTTCGTGACGCCTCCACAGTGGGCTATTCTTCCATCTCCATCAAGAATAGCAGACCCCCAATTCGAGTCTCAGGAGGAGGAAGATATTGATGAGCTTGACAACATGTCAGAGAAGGCGACTGTGGAAAAGAGGTTCCTGCCGCCTGAAGGAGACACACCAACCCACCAAGTATGTGTCATTTTTCCCAAAGTATTCTTCGATATTCTTGATGATAACAAAACCAATAATAATAATAATAGATAGATCCTGTGAACGAGCTGCGAGAATCCGTCGTCCCACAGGTTCGCACTGCCTCATAGACTGAAAAGTTCGTACCTCATACATCTAGATCCGCATAAATAAACCCCACAGTTTCATGTTCGATATTGAAGACATCCAAGCAGAAAGCTCCTTTGTCGGTGAATCGCATTCGCGTGTACAAACTCAAGATCCAGCCGAGTGGAGTCCTCCAGCTCGCCATCACCCTAGTTGTCCTGTTCCGACTCAGGAATTAGATTTAGGTCAAGATTTTAATTCTCAGGGGGTGGAGAATATGGAGGTGGAAGCGATGGATATTGTCACTCGGTTGGTCGAAGGGGAGCTGGAATTCGAAGGGCTAAGGTAGGATGTGAACAGTGTAAGGTCGGGTAAGCTTCGTATTTTCTTGGTCGACTGAGCTACTTCATCAATTATATCAAATATTAAGCTTGGTGGACAATAATGGTTGAGGTGTTGTGTCATTTATATTCGGAATTGACCTAATGATCCATTTGCTTTCAAAATTCTACCAGTCCAGACTTATCTTCTATTGTTGGTGACACATATTGCCTGAAGACGTCGAGCATAGCCAGCTTGAAGGGAAGAAAGATGCTCATCTACGGAGGAGGGTTAAACAAGTTGCAGACAGCGATATATGAGTACAAAGTACAGGTGCGAGTAGATACGAAAACAAAGGGGAGAGCAGATATGTACGCATGCGAGAGTTCAGAGCTGATGAACTGAGAGAAAGAAGTGAAAAAATCAAATGTAGGCGTCGATCAAAACCAGAGAAATAGGTAAAACTGAAAGAAAAGAGAGGGTCATCCTCGCCCAGGAATATTTTGCTGGGGTTGACCTTGCGGTTGCGCTTGCTGCTGTGCCTGTTGTTGCCTCTGAACCTGTAGTTGCATCTGCTGCCTCACTGCAGCCTGCATCTCAGGTGACATGGGCTGCCCATTGAACATAGGAGGGCGGCCCTGGGCTTGAGCTTGCTGTATTGCCCAGAAGGCTTGCACTGTAGCAGGATTAATACCCTGGGCTTGCTGCTGCTGCATAAGGTTGTAATATGGATGACCAGGACCCATAACCTGACGTCCAGGCTGCCCTGGTTGTTGAGGTGTAGGTTGCTGGCCTTGGCCAGGGCCAACGCGTAGGTGAGGGTAATGCTGGTACCACTGCGACATTTGAGGATTGGCAGCTGGCTGCTGAGGTTGCTGAGGTGTCGACCGACCGGCTTGCTGCTGCTGCTGCTGTGCTGCGTGTAATGCAAGCCGTTGCTGTTGCTGCTGATGCTGCAAAGCCTGTGCTTGAGATAATTGCTGAGCTACTTGAGCCTGTGACATTTGCTGAATCTGCTGTCTGTATTGTGCTGCCTGCTGCTGCTGAGCAGGATTCAACTGAGCAGGTTGCTGATTGTTTGATGCCTGAGCAGCCCTCATGAGAGGGGTCGGTGGTTGCCTCAAGAAGTTCGCAGCAGGTATTCCAGGTTGCGGGTGTCCTGGTGGCCCAGGCTGAGGAGGGATTGATGGCCGCGTATTGGCCATTGCAGCCGCTATATTGTAAGCTTGGGCGGCATTGCTCGGTGTTGCTATGCGCGGGGGAGGGCTACTGTGAGGATTGACAGGGTTAGGAGGCATTGGGGGGGATTGAGCTGTGGTAGGAGCTGGCGATGGCGGGGGACGATGCTGCGGTGGAGGGGATGGGTTCGCGTAAGGCACACTCCCAGCCTGCGGGGGTGGAGGACTATGATGTCCGTTCATGCTGTTCACCCCATTTCTTGAGGCAGCTTGTTGAGGAGTTGGTGGGCGCCCGTTCGCCGTCACCTGTGCGGGTGATTGTGTTACAGGTGATGTGCTAGGCTGGCTAGACGAAGCACCGTTCGCAGGAAGTTGGACAGCAGAGCCTGGTCGAGGTGGTGTAGCATTAGTTGGGCTTTGTTGTTCAGCTGATCTGGGAGGTGGGAGCCTCGCTGGCTTGCCTCGCTTGGCGAGAACATCCAAAATGCGATATCTAGTGAGATATCTGTGTAAAACCAAAGAAAGACCCTTAAAAATAAATGTAACATACGAGTAAGAGACCGTTCGTCCCTGGCGGGGATTCATGAGGCCTAGGATCTTGGTACGTTTGACCCGATCCGCTTCATCTTCTTCGAGGTCCGCGGCTGCTGCTTTCCTCTTCAGAGAAGCAGGCGCGCTTGAAGCCGAAACTCGAGCAATGTGGTTCGCGATTCGACTCAAATGTGGGTCCGGGTCTAAACACAAAGGCTCGGATGTCGCAAGCTAGTGAGTCGATGAGTAACTAGACAAGAGGTGAGGTCTGAACCGACCAAAAGTTTCGCCTCAATCTCAAGTGCTTCTCGGTCTGTCAACTTCCCACCCAGTTTATTATTAAGAGCACAAATGTCGGCGAACATTGTTTCTGAATCTGGATGCAAGACAATGCGTGTCTTGTTAGGCGAAGCAAGGGGGCCATCTCTGCGCTTCTCCGGCCGGTAGTCTTGTAGTTCAACGATCATACAACCTTGAAAAGTTAGATCAGAAAATATGGAATGAGCAACAACTAGATATAAGAGAACCTTGATACCACGGCACGTTTGTGTTGTCAAACAAGTCGAGGAAATCGACAGGTATTTTGTGGGCTCGGACATCGTCGAGAATTGACTAGCATAGCTCATGAGAGAAGAACTTTATTGACAAGACGGGGACACAGACAGCAATCTGGTTCTGGTATAGGAACTTAGGCCCATTGTTCAGTGCCCAGTAGTCGGGGTGAAGGTAGACAGTGAACGAAGGGGGATTTCCCTTATTCTTATCTAGGAGAGCCTATAAACTTCCTATTAGCGCACAATTCAATGATAAGAGCAATGAGAAAGAACCTCTGTCTGTCGCGTCCGATTGTACATGACAAAAGATTCTGACAGCTCCACCAGAAGACAAGCTAATGAAGCAAAAGCTTCAGTATTCACAGGTGTATTTGTGAAACCGCTCTCAGGGCGCAGAAAAAGAGCGGTCAAAAGACGGTGAACGTTCTGAGCAACCTGGTAAACATGTAAGCGCCCATTCCTTGAAGCTTGACTCCATGGCCACTGACGCAACACTCCGAGAAGTTCGCCTTACTTTGTTCTTTACTCTAGACAGCTTCTCATCTACAAAAGCTTGTTCCTTTTCTCCGCAATCAGAACCCACAAGCACGTCAGCTTGCCCTCTCTAATCTCTTGCCACACACTGCTCCTGGTGCTGCTCATCGCCCTATTTTTCTTGAAGGCCTACAATCAGGTTCTCTTCAAAAGTCTAAAGAGTCGGATATCATCCGCGATCTCAAGCTTCTATGTCGAGATCAGCTCGTTCGTTCTCCCTTTATACGCTCCAGTCATCGATGTTTGTTAATAATCCCCAGGCCATATCACACGATGCATTCCGAGCTCTTGTCAATCTCTCCGAGTCGTCTCTTGTCGCTGCATGTCTTTCAGACCCTGTCTTCCTTAACTTTATCGTGTCCTACATTATTGTAGGTCAATATACTACCATCATAGCTCCGATACATCTCTTGTTTGACCTAGATTTAATCAGCATCCCCAATCCACCTGCGCCGACCTTGCTGCAATGCTCCTTTCAAATTTATCAGGCTCGGCTACAGCTTGTGCAATTGTAATTTCGATGAAAATAGAGATTATCCGTGGAGACAATCTTCCAAACAATTTCTACCCGGTTCAATCAAGATGTGGAACTTGCACCGCGCCTGACCCATATCCTAAAGACAAACCGGAAAGTATACTCGCGCTACCGCTACTTGTTGATGCCTTTCTTCAAGGATCCGCTGTCACCCATGACAATGACCCTTCAAAACGACCTAGGAAAGCTGAACTGCACTTTTTGGCGAGTGTCTTTGCCAATCTAGCTTCAGTGATGTCCCTTTTCCCTTGCAATCCTTTTTTTAAAATTCACCAACTCTTTTTAGTCTCCCGCTGGGCGAATTTTTTTTCTTACATCGCGCCCGACAAACGAGCTTGATGCCCAGTCTCCCCGCGAGCGGCCTCTCGCCAAACTCATGGCGTTCACTGAGCACAAAGATAAAATAAGACGGGGTGGCATTGTAGCAACTATTAAGTACATTTCTCAATGGCCTCAAATATTGTTATCTGCTTACCCATAGATACGCAGAAACTGTGCTTTCGACCCCACACTACACAAAGCCATTCTCACTGAAGACGACTCTGCAGAAGAAGAGGGGCCCGGGGCTGGCGGACTCGTCGCTATCCTATTGCCTCTTGCAGGTCCTGAAGAATCTGAACTTGAGGTATGGCTTAATCTCCTAGAATGACTGACATCAACTGACGTGCAAGTAGGACCAAGAAAATCTTCCTGAAGCACTGCAAATGCTACCTCCAGATAAAAAACGAGAAACAGATCCAGCCATTCGTCTTACGATTGTGGAAACTCTCCTTCTCTTGTGTCATACTCGATTCGGAAGAGACTACCAACGTAGTCACGGCGTCTATGAAATTATTCGTGCAGCCCATTTGGTTGAGAAAGATGAAAAGGTACGTGTTTTTCATGTATATGACAAGGGCCAATTTTTTGAACATATTTTGCCTTTTGGTAGATTTTGGAGCATATTGAACGCTTGGTTAATCTTTTGAAACGAGACGAAGGAGATAATGCAGAGAGTGCACCGTACCAAGCTCCCAGGATCGAGGAAGTTCACCAACCCGAACAGAGTGACTCCGATGATGAAGATTTGAGGATAGAGGAAATTTAACTTGTTTGTGAAATATAGATACTAATCGCTCTAAGTGAGCCCGTTCTAGTAGTCTAGTGGATTATATACTTATCCCAATGCTAGGTCCAAATAAATTACGCAGACCATTTTCCACAGATAAATCATTCCAAATAGATAGGTCCCATGCCAACAACATCCGTTTCACACAAAGGTAGTTCCGTGTGTTGCCGAGTGATATCCTCAGCTGTCTGCTCCTGCGTGGGAGGCTCGGAGTACCACAAAGCACTACCAAGCTTCAAAATATCTCGTCCAAGCTGCATTACTGGACATAAATCATGCCTATCGCGAGTTGACTTGAGCATCTTTATTTATTTCTAATGAGAAATGGGACCTGGGACTCACTTCCGCGAAAGATGTCCCTGAATCTGCGTGGCACAATATAGTCGTATAACGTGGCCAGCCGCCTGGCACTGTGTACACTCATATTCTAACGGTGGAGACTCTTGGAATGTAACAGGCGTTCGCGGGGAACGATAAATAGCGTGAGCGAAATAGACGAAGTCGAGATTCTGAACAGGCGCAGACATGAAATGGCTTGGAAAAATTAATAAATATCTCATACATCATTCAGTAGATAACAGACTTACCTTTCTTTGAGATGACGAATGGCAACCTCTTTCGTCACAAGCTGGCCACAGTGCACGTTACAATGATTGCATGTCCAGGCTTTGTGCTTTGCCGTTGGTTCGGGGTGTTCTCGCGACTTCACATGGCTCTCAGATTTGGGTGAGAGAAGTAGGAAAGATGGTGCTGGTTTGTGTAGAGTATCATTATCGATAAGCTTATCGATAGCATGAGAAACCTTGACGAATAGGATGAGCCAATATTAATATATGCACAAGAAAAATACTAACACATTCCCTCCAAGTCATGGCAGCCCTTCCCTTGAAATTCCCAAAATCCTTGGGTTCACATTGTGCACAAAGGAACCTCCGATCAAGAGCATCCATCTCAGCGGCAGTGACCGCCTCTAGTTCTTTTTCTGTCCATAAGCCTGTCATCCGTACACACTCCCTCGCGGCAGCTGCACCACGTTCATTGAAATGCAGCCTTCCACCCCACGAGCTCCTCAACGCTCCGCACCTAAGATGAGGAGCAGCACCTTCCCAGCCGAGGAGACATCTACCTGCGGTGTACGAGCCGTAACGCGATCCAAGACACCAAAAGACGGATGTTGCACGGTCGAGAGTTGTTGGGTCCGCATCCTCCAGAGAAGTGGAATTGTAAGATGGGAGGTAAGAAGCTAGCTCCTTCATTTTTTTCCAACGCCAGTCGTCAATCCACCCCTCATTTACCAATTGGTCAAAGGCTGCTCGTATCGAACACATGGGAATATTCGTGTGTCGTTCATCATCAAGGTCAACTTCGACATTATTGTTAATGAGGTGTGAGAACGCAGGATGTTTGAACACGGCGAATGCAGGTGGAATTTCAGGCCATAGCCACGGTGAAATGAGGTTAGGCCGGAAATATTTTGTATAGCCATGAAAGATGTCGTTCTCTCTCGAGTCAATTCGCTTCCGGAGAGCGCGGGATATACGACTAGCTTTCACTTCGAGAAGCCTCGGTTCGATTTGTACTCGCGCGTAGATCCACACTTGATCAAACTTGAGTTGGATATCCTGAATAAATCGCAGAGACACGCACTTGATTCTGTAAGTTTGGAATTGCGTATCCAACGACCAGACGGCGTCTCCAGTTGAAACAAGGTTCGAAGATCGGACTGACATGCTCTTACATCTCGCGGATCAAAGCCATGAAGAACGAGTCGCTTATTGACTCTGTTAAAGAATGTCAGTTTATGGAAAGAATATGGGACACAAAAGTCTCACTTATCGATTATAATATCTCTTAAACTGACCCATTCAAAACAGAAACTAGCTTCAAGAGAGTCTCTCCATGCATTGCACAATTCTGCATGCTAAAGAAGGTCATGAGTTTATAAGAGAAATAAGAATTTTCAACGCACATCTATGTCTTTTTGGACGAAATTTCGCCGTGTCTCTTGGAAGTCTTCCAGAGCTTGCGGAGTGTCTTGGACTTGCTCTATCGCACTGCGCAGCTTTAGTAGTTCAACAATAGGCGCTTTTCCGCGTGATAGGCAAGGAACAGTGTATTTCTGAGCACCTGAATCTCGAATGAGAAAAAGCGGAATGAACGAAGACGACCACCTGACCGGTCACAAGAGACCCTACGATGAATTCTCGCAGACTTGGTCTCGGGTCCAGGAACCTAGGCAAATATTTAGCTTGAAATTGGACAACAAAGTGTTGTCATCAGGACCTAATATTGCGGCACCCCTCACATAACCGTGACTTCCAGACAAAGTCGGTGAACGAGTTTCCCCCACCGCAAGACTAGTGGCAGTTCATTAGTTCGAAGAGAGCATTCAAAGCAAAAAAAATGGCTGTTACATCACAAAGAGTGTCCCCAAAGAGAAGGTCCATCCAACGCATTGCAGTGACATTCTCCGGCATAGGCGGGAGCACACTTGTGTGTGTTTGGAAAGAAGCCATCCATAGGGGCTGGGAAGATGGATGTAGGAGAAACGATCGTAGTGACTTGCATGTCTTCGAAAGAGATTTTATGTCCAAAGGATGACAAAATTCGAGCACCTATGTTGCAAGATGTTACAACACGAATCCACGAGTTTTCGGTGAGGACACATACCGCCACCTGGATATCAAAAGGTTGGTGGAGAAAGTGGTCCAATTTGAGAACTTGTGGATATGGATGCCTAGAACGACGCAAACGTCGGAGTTCTTGCACCATCAGGGGATTAGCTGGTAAGACGGGGTTAGCATGGAGTGCCAGCTCAAGAAGATGAGGCGGACTATGGCATGAGTTGAGAGGTTCTAGAGGTATTGGAAACTCTTGAGGACTTTCGATGTCTCCGTGAGGAAGTAGAGCTAGAATGTCGCGTGATTCAAAGAACGAGGCGTTCTCTTTCTCATCATAGAATGGTAAGTCATGAAGCAATGTCGCCAGATTGCTTGATGCAGAATCTGCTGTAGAGCATTGCAATCTATATGTTTGAATAGTAGACGAGAGCTCTCCCGCCATATTTCTCGCCGTGGTCAAGGTTTTGCGGAGATGGTTGCGGGTGGAACGCAAGGTGGCCAATGCTTCCGGCCGAAAACATTCTTTTGAGTCTAACTGCGAAGGTACTTCGGTCCCTGTTCCGTGCTTAGACAAGGACCACCATGATGGATCAAACTCAGAAACTGTCGAGTGCTTCTCGAGTTCCCTCTGGTGTATTATTGTGGAGACAAAAACCTTGTGTAGGTCAGTTTCCCTTTCGAGCTCTTTTGGATTAACAAAACAAACCTGACAATTTACCTCACTCCTTTAGTGTGATAGGGTCCAGCCGTTGGTCATGTTTCTATCCCGTTCTTTACCTGGAACAAAATGAGATTTCCAATTTGCTCTCTAAAACCCTCCAACTTTCGAAATTTGTGGACTGTTCGCATTGTATCTCACTCTATCGACCAGTGATTCAGCCTCTCCGCGACTTGAGAGGCTCGTCGTTCAACTGGGTAAGTACACCGCTCAGCAAGCACCAGGAAGTATCTTTCCTCTGAAAAAATATGACGCTTTGCAATATCATGATGGTTGGCAGTGCATAACTAGCTATCTTTTCCGTTGACGGCGGCCACCGGACGCGAGGCGCGAGCCAGCGGGTCTCCCGCTCAAGACAGCGATTATCCGCAGTACCAGGGACAATTTGAACGACGTACAAATCAGCTGTACAGTAATCAGAGACCGAGCAATTCTTAGACTCGTCTAGGGGTGAACCCACCCGATCTCTCGGACGATCCATTCTGTCTGAGTACAATGAGAACGGATACTGCACTCTCTGCTAGGCCAAGTCAAACGGCCGAAGACTTGGTCAGTCGGGGCGGCTATTGACTAAGGGCCTGCGCATTCTTTATTGGTAAGCTATATTTTGTGCTATTTTTTCTGCTATTTGGTCCGATGGATTCTATCCGTGTCCGCAGTCATCGTCCTGCCATGACATACGCGAGTTGTCGGTCTCATCGGTGGCATATTAGCATCTCAAATCTTTGCCATTCTTTTTTCTTCATAAACCTTGCCTTCGGCCTCTCTGCCCCCCACCTCCTCATCATGCGGTTGCCTGCACTCGTCCTAGCACTTTGCAGACTAGTAGATGCGTCTGTGACCGTATACCAGCAGGCACAGGCGACCATGGTAGCTTCCTCTGGTGCACACAACACAACAACCCTTACCCCACCTGCCCTCCCCGATCCCAAACCTGCGACCTCATATTTCATCCAGCTGCAAACAGGCGGCACTTCAGGTGTCTCAATGGTTCTTCCCTCCGCATTTCTTGGTTTCTCTGTTGAAATGTCTGTGGCAAATCAAGTCCTTGGCCACAACTCCACACTATTACAAGTAAGTCTCATTCCTGAGCTTTATGAACTTGCTCGGTCTCACAAGTACCAAAGGTTCCATTTTTGAATCTCATGCAAAATATCGTTCAACGAGCTGGCGCAGTTCATGTTCGAGTGGGAGGAAACACTCAGGATTTCGCGACTCTAATCCCCACTCTTGGGGATGGAACTATCTTGTACAAGGACAAAAGCTCTCTTCAGTCGAATAACCCCACGGCTACACCGCCTATGTATCTCGCGTACGACTTTCTATATGTCCTTGCGAACATCTCCACCTTCACCAATGTGCACTGGTTCCTCGGGGTTCCATTCAATGACACGAACTTTCGCATGGAGATAGTATCGAAGGGAGAAGAGATATTGGGCTCGTACTTGGAGGGCTTCCAGGCTGCCAACGAGCCTGATTTCTATGTGGCTCATGGTCATCGAGATTCGGGGTGGGGTCCTTCAGATTACATTGCCGAGTTGAAGCAGCTCGTTGCTTTGATGGATGCTGATTCGCAATATGCTACGGCGAAGACACAGCTCATTGTACCGTCTATTGCGAGTTCCAATGACTGGACAACCCAACAAGTACGCTCCCTTTTAGATCTTGACGATGCCATATTCACATTCCTTGCTAGTTATATGACTTAGGCATTGTCGATAATTTCACTGCCAATGTGAAGTACATTTCTGTGGAAAAGTATCCTGAAGACAATTGTGCTGCCATCTACGACACTGGAGGGACAGTAGTCAATCCCCAGGACGTTTTCAAAGATTATACATCCCATACGCTTCCTGCATCGCTCGCCAGTCGATACGCTTCTGACACGGCCTACGCACAAACTAAGGGCAAACCTTTCATTATGTTTGAGACCAACACGGCATCTTGTGGAGGGTTCCCCGGGGTCAGCGATAGCTTCGGTGCCGCACTTTGGGGTCTGGATTATGCCATGAGCATGGCGTATTATAACTTTTCCGGAGCACTCTTTCATCTTGGTGGACAGAACGTCTACTACAATGTGAGCTACAAAAATTCTTGTTACCTAAGCCTCTATTTGATGTTTTGAACAGCCTTTCACTGCAGCACCCACAAACGAAACTTCGTTTCATCAATGGACTATTGGACCGATGTACTACTCTGCTCTCGTTATGGCAGAAGTCTTAGGCGATCAGAACAAGAGCCAGGTTCTTGACTTAAACGCTAACAGTGGTGCTGCGACTACGCCAGCTTATGCGATCTTCGAGAATGGCGAACCTACCAAACTCGCACTTTTTAATTATATGGACGATTCAACGGGGGCATCTAACCTGACTGTTACGTTTGCAGTAGGTGGTAGTGGAGTTAATCAGGCGAATGGGACACCAGAAACTGTGAAAGTGAAATATTTGCAGTCGAATAGCGTTTCTGATAAAGGAAACTTTACTTGGGCAGGACAAGTGAGTCTTGTTGTCTCTCTGCTTTGATCCCCGAGCTCATCATTTAACATTAGACATTTGGAGACGCGTATAGCTCTGATGGTCGACCTACTGGCACGGAGGATATCCAGACCGTCACTTGCAACACAGACAATACTTGTGCTGTGACTGTCCCTGCACCAGGCTTTGCCCTTGTCTTCCTCAACTCAGATATCACCGCTGAGTCTGAAGTAAAGACTTACTCGACGACAGCATATACGAAAACGCGTAACACTGCGACCATTGACCCCTCAGTTTTGGCAACCAGCAACGGCCACCAGAATGTAGCGGACAAGAAATACAGCACTAGCGTGGGAAGTGCTCAGAATGCTGAACAAAGACTCCACGTGAGCTGGGGCGTTGTATTATTGAGTGTATGTTTGGGGGCATTCGGGGTTGGACTAAGGAGGTAGCATTGAGAAAATGTGATTCGTTACAATAAATTTCACATAATATGTACAGTATATAGACCTCGGACGTTTTACACGCTTTCCCTCATTCATTTGTTTTTCTTATTTGCTATCGATACAATCTGCTGCTTACAATAAAATAAATACATCGTTCAACTAACTGCTTTTGGAAGCACCAAGTTTTCCACATGTGACGCGGGTGTAATTGTCGGAGTTTTTCCAAATCAACAAACAAACACTGACCTGACCGCGTCCGCCATGTCGTGGAGACAAATATTTCTTCATCCTCTCACTGGAATTAACGCCTGGTCAGATGAATACAAATCTTCTGACGACGGTGTCGACGTTTTTTACCTGCTCTTGATCTTTTTTGGCCTTGGATTATGGCTCGTCTTCGACCGTTTCCAGAAGATGCACGACAGCCCTCTAGAATTTCCCTTCACTCCACCCGATGTACGCGCTCTCAATGTTTTTGTTAAGGTTGGTGCTGACAACTGGAATGTAGGCTGCAAGTGCACAATGGGAGTCCATGACTCTACCTCGTCCAAGCCTCAGAGCACACGAGGAGAATCCCGAACTGCGTCCTCTGGTTACTACTGGGCGCAAATACATCACGTCCTTTGACCCTGCTACTGGCCTTCACATTGGAACCTTCCTTGCCGACAACGAACAAGAAATTAACGCCAAAATCCGTCTGGCAGAAGACTCGCAGAAATTATGGAGGCACACAACGTTTCGACAGCGTAGACGCGTCATTCGAAGTCTTCTCAAATGGCTTGTCGATAACCAGGAGCTTTGTGCGAGAGTAGCTTGCAGAGACACTGGCAAGACGTGTATGCACCTTCCAACTGCTTGTGTGGCACTACGTTATTCTAATCAAAACTTTCTACAGTGATTGATGCCGCTTTTGGTGAAATTATGACCCTTTGCGCTAAGATGGACTGGCTCTTGAAGCACGGAGAAAAGGCTCTCCGACCAGACAAACGCGCCTCGAACTTCATGCTGGCTTACAAGTCTGCTGAGGTTCGCTATGAACCTTTGGGTGTTGTAGCTGGTGTCGTATCCTGGAATTACCGTGCGTTTGTCTGTCAAATGTAGATGTTGGATTTCTGAATATTTTTGTAGCGCTTCATAATGCTTGGTCTCCCATCCTCGCTGGAATTTTTGCGGGAAATGGTGTCATTCTTAAGTGTTCTGAACAAGTACAATGGTCTACAGAATGGTTTGTTGGTGCACTGCGCAGCTGTTTGGAAGTATGCGGTCACGATCCGGAGATTGTTCAAGTACGTGTGAGATTTCTTTGTGACCAGAAAATCGTTGAGCAGGCTTTTAGGTTGTTTGCTGCTGGCCAGAGGAAGTTGAAACCCTCACCAAATCACCCTTGATCAAACACATTACTTTCATTGGGTCTGAGACTGTTGGTAGAAAGGTGCAGTCGGTGCTGAACTGATCGGAGTACAATTCCACTCAATGTTTTATCCTTCCCAGGTGGCTCTCGCTGCAATGGAAAACCTAACACCGATTACACTAGAGCTTGGTGGCAAAGATGCAGCTGTTATTCTTCCACGCACTGATCTCAACAAGCATATCGGCCTCTTGATGCGAGGAGTCTTGTACGTTCCCATCTCCACTAGTTTCATCCTTCGCTAATTAATCTCTGTAGCCAAAACGCCGGCCAAAATTGTATCGGCATCGAACGTCTCATCGTTCATAACAGCCAATACGACGAACTCCGAGATCTCATCCAGGCACGCGTCTCAAAACTACGGCAAGGGTCTGTCTTGGCTCCTTCACCTGAAGGCTACGTGTCGACTGTCGACGGTGGTGCCATGATTAATACTGATCGATTTGGGACGCTTCAAAGACTACTGCGGGATGCAAACCAGGAAGGAGCAGACTACATTGGGGGAGAGCAATATAACCATGTTTACCTAGAACATGGTACATTCTTTGCACCAACAATTGTAGGACCTGTTCGGTCTCACATGGAGATTGCACAAGAAGAACGTGAGGTTTTCACGTTCGTAGCAGCTGTTTCGATACTCAACTGCTTCTTAAAGTCTTTGCACCGATCGCCACCCTCATGCCTTATGATACCATCGAGGAAGCTATTGAAATTGCCAATAGCACTCGATATGGTCTTGGTGCCAGTGTATGGGGACCCGCTCAGACTAACTGTCTGAAAGTGGCCGAACGTTTGGAAGTGGGAATGGTATCTATCAACGACTTTGGAACTTTCTATGTGCGTTATCTCCCAACTGGACTATCCATTTCACTCACGACGCTGTAGCTAAACCAAGATCTACCATTCGGCGGGACGAAGAGAAGTGGCTATGGACGATTCGGTACGTTCCCATCTCGAAAACGCTCACAGTTCACATCTCACTCTGTACAGCTGGACCTGAGGGTTTACGGGCTCTCACGAATCCCAAGGCCATAATATACGACCGTTGGCCAGATCTTATTCAAACTTCTATCCCGAAAGTGTTGGACTACCCCCTTCGAAGTTTGAAGCAGAGCTGGTATGTTGTGTTCTTACCTTTGCTCGAATTTTTTTTCGCTAAAATTTGAACTCTTAAGGGACTTTACGACTCATTTAGTACGGTTTGTATGGGGATTTGGATGGCGTTCACGGATTTATTCTTTGATTGCTTTGATACAAATTGCACGAAATACCGCATGATTTGTTACGATTCCTCTGGCATGTAATGTACCTACTTTCCGAGATGCCTGATTTTACTTGATAATCCATTTACCTCAAAGCTGGAAAGGGCTGGGCAAATCATGATTACACAGTGATGACAACGAAGAAGCAAAAAGCAGCAAAGGAGGTAAGGGCTAAGTAAAGGTTGTACAACAGCGAACAACGAGAAATAAGTGTTTGCTCGCTCAAGCTTTTAGCGGTACAATATCCTCAAGGTGAATAAATTATGATTTGACTAAGTTTTACAGACCTTAAGCAGGCTGCATGAAATTAAAAAGGGCAACGGTCTTCTCCGTGTCTTCTTCACGAGGTAACTTAGTAAGGAATGTTGTGTATGGACAGAAGATGAGTGAGAGTAAAAGGTGACTATGTAAATTCCGGCTGAACCTCAAATGGCTGTAGATTAGTTATTCAAAAGTACCATAATGAAAACACATTTAGGCGGTTTCAACAAACTTGAGGAGCTACAAAAACGTGAGTTAAAAAATTGCATCAGTCGCTGCTGCAGGTCTCTTACCACTTGTGGTCTGCCTGGCCATTTGGACTGATATGCGGGAACATCTCCAGTTGCAGCGAGGAAATTTAAGCTGTCTGTCGGGGCCCACACGAAATATGTCGTGGGTATCCCACCGTTTGTGTTAATCCATGTCGCAAGAACATTCTGGCTAGAGTCAACAGTGAACTATATGGTTCTGAATATGAACAAAGTCTACTGAGCTGAACAAAAAACAAAGACTTACAACGGCAGTTTCATAAGCGTAAGCATTTGAGAACGAATTCTGACCCTTGGTTGGTGTCGATCCTTTCGGAACGGAATTGCCGGCGGTGAAGATAGCGTAACTATGATCGAAATGAGTTTAGGCGCAATACGAACAAAATGCTGAATTGAACGCACTTGTACGTCCCACTTCCAAAGTCACCGTTATTACCCGATGAAGCAGGACCCTGCACCAAAGCCAAATACGGATATGTCGCCAATTTGTTTTGACCATTCTGTACACAGAGCAAAAAAGAGAGAGAAATTGAGACAAAATTGACATGAATTGAGAGTATGGCTTACGACAATTTCCAGATTATATGGCGCAACCGACGTAGAATCGTATTGGACAACCATGGCTGACTGCTGGCTTGTTGTAACTCCAGCAACACCACCTGTATTAGAGGTAGCGGCAATGTAGCCATGCAAAATGTTTCCATCAGAAGAGAAAACCTGAATATACCCACGCTTGCTATAGAGAGATAGTATCAGTCGAACCTAACTGGATATGCGATAACGAAAACAAACAAGACGGTCGGAGCAGCCGAGGGGGTGGCTAATAAATAATTTTAAGCCATAAAGAATGCTTAAAGGGATTTGGACAACTCACCATTATCGCGATATCTGTGGCTTCTCATCGTTGGTTTCTTCAGAGGAAGCCCTCTCCTGAGCCTTTCAGCATTAGGAAGAAAACGGCTGAAAGTCCTAGTAGGGAGGGTGAGGTCTCGAGCTTGCAGCTTCGCATGATCGAGTAGGGGTAAAGAAAGCGTGAGATGGGCGAGAACCAAGAGGGGCCAGAATCTAAACATATTAACCACAACCAAAGTGGTCCCCTGTGCAAAGAAAAGGCGACTGTAGAGGACCTTTTATATGTTGAATGCCCTTAGGAGGCAGCTTGCACGCTAGGCACAAGTTCATTATCATGATTAGGTGATTAGAGCGTTTCGGAACTCTGTGATAAAAATTAAGTGTACACGACGAGCTTCAAATAAGCATCAACGACAGGTTCAATCAACAGCCCTGGGAAGAGGTAACATTTGCGTTTATCGGAAGTTGGCGTGCTTACTGGCCTGAATGTTGAATGTATTGGGTGGTCGAGATGAGAAAGGTAGACAACGACGCTCCTATAACCTCCGTCGGACCGGTCATCGCTCAATTGACGGCTCCGCGGAGCGATTATTGTCCCTACTCGTTTGAAATGTCTTTTACCTTCGTTAGAACATTTATAAACGAGCTGGGGGACGCTTTATTAGATTTCGAGTCCATCATAGTGAGCACCGTGGACAAGCACTCACAGATAGAGCACAGAAACCTTCCACAGTGAGGTGAGAAAGATAAGTTGATTGGTCCTTAGTTATTGTTCCGTTCGTAGATCAGCCTTCTTGTGTGAAATGATAGAGGGAAATTGTGCCGTATTGAGAAGGGGATACCAAGAAGGAACGAGCGAGTTCAGAATCAAGTTGACCTTCTATGATTAATTTATCTATTTCTTGCTCCTAATCACTTGAATATCCTAGAATACACATTCAGTAAAGTCAAATCCAGCTGAAACATGTAGTGAACAAGACAAACAAGCGAAATTCCAATATCTCACTTTCAGCTTTGCTCCCGCCTCGCTCGGCGCTCCTCTCCCAAAGTCCCCAGCTCATCCATACTGACTGTTTTGAATGGCCAAGTCAGCCAATTCCCTCCACTACGCGTTATAGGCAACCCCATATCCTCCAACAGATCGTCCGTGTATTGTGACCACCTAAAGAAGTATCCATACTCGTCAGCCTATAGGTAAAAAAACATACCACAACTTACGCCCAGAATGCAATTCCACTACTCCAGCTCTCATTTAGCCATAGCAACATGTTAGGATACCGTTTGCGCATCCATGCCGCGGATATTTCTGTGGTATTGAGAGCCTCTTCGGCTGATGATGACAGGCGCATAAAACTGTCTTTGAGGAAATAAGATCTGTAGAGCACGACTGAGAAACCAAAGGTAATCAAAATCATGAGATGTCACATACGAGATCCAATGCGCACTGGTCTCCAGAACATAGCTATTGTGAGAGGAGATCTGCGATGAAAAAAGAATTACATGGTAAGAACACCTCTACAACAGAGACATGATAAAAGTACTTACCACAGCGCCGTTGACTGCGAAATCATGTCTCGTTATGTTTTTCCATGGGATTATACCTCGGTACATTGAAGAAGTCCACTGTTCACTTTCCAGATACGACGGCGGCGGGTTCTTGAGCGTTTTGTAGTGGTTCCATCGAGTCGAAGCAATATCTAGGGCTTGAGATGTAGGAGGATGCCTGTTCATGCCTAGGTCATTTACCGTTGTCTCTGAAATACTGTCAGCTGAACGTTGAGATGCAATGAAACGGTACTGACCATCAAGTAACCCAGACCACGAAGATTTGAACCCTGTACAGAGGACTAAAGCCCCAATATCTTCAATAACCTCCCCGGTGCTCAGTTTTATGGCGTTCTTGTGAGGAACGTATCCTTCGACACGGGCGGGAGCAACAAGTTGGATAACTTGGCGTTTCGCAAGGTTGTAAAACCGGTTAGGATCCCACACTCCTTCATCGTTCGACCTGAATGTAAAGAGTTAACAATTCGTCTTATAGGATAAGGAGATTAGGAACGGCAGACCTAATACCCCAGAACAAACCAGGGCTGTTTCGCAGAGGCGAGTCCTTCCTTATTCCTAATGTCCAATACTATACGCAGAGGCTCAGTTCTATCAGTACATATAGAAGGAGAGATATGTATTCACCGCAATCGATAATATGCTGTTCCAAATGGCATGGGTAAGCCATCCTCCAACAGTTGTCGTATGCAAGAACCGCCTAAGTTGGTGTTAAAGAATCAGCTGCAGGGCCATCTCAAACTAAGGACTCACTCGATACTAGTCCTCAGGTGTTCATGACCAGAGAGCGCTCCGGAGAGTCTGCTCCTCCTAATAAAATCAGGAAGCGGGATGGGTCCAGCTATGATCGCGTCCGTAACAGAAAATATCATTTTAACCTTAGCTTCAGGTAGACGTTTTGCGAAGAATGCAGAAATATCCTGAGCAGATCTACCACCGCCCACAACAACGATAGTCTTGTTTTTATTTTTCTCGGAGAAAGAAGAGAGGACTTCAGTGGTTCTGGAAGCGAGTTCCGAAGAATGGAAGACGAAACCATTGAATCCGACTTGCTTCGCCGACTCCGCCGACAAAGTAGGGGGAATTTGGGGTGAATGACATCCCTACACACCCGTTGCTCAAGATCACTGATAACAAAGGAAATAAAATACTCACTCCAGTGCATAAAACCACCTTGTCAAAGCTCAACTGCTCG
Organism: Flagelloscypha sp. PMI_526; assembly: GCA_021399455.1. Lineage (NCBI taxonomy): Eukaryota > Fungi > Basidiomycota > Agaricomycetes > Agaricales > Niaceae > Flagelloscypha > Flagelloscypha sp. PMI_526. Next base: position 3,685 of record JAJTUO010000266.1, on the reverse strand, counting down.
ACATCAGAATTCGAGGCACTCTTCACACAAATAATCCACCCTTCGCCACCTTTCCCGCGTCGAATGTCGACAACTTCCACTTCATACCTAACTAAACCTTTCAGAAACGTCTCCTCAAAATTCTCCAAATATCCACAAATATCTTCCCCTCGAAGACGACCTCCCGTTTTATGGCTGTCTTTGGGAAGAGGCATTTGCATCGGACTAAATCGGAATTCTGTGTTCACACTGCAAAGGAGAGATTGGTTTTAGTCAAAAGCTACCAAACGAGGTGATGGAGACTTCACTTATTAGTCTGCAATCCTTCATACAACCGCTGCCTCGCCCATACCCCTCCTGCGCTCTTGTCCTTTGACAAAAGCTGGACTTGGAATCCGTCTTGTAGAAGTGTATGGGCGGTAATCAACCCAGCTGCGCCTGAACCTATAATACAGACTGAGGGCATATTTGTGGCTGGAAGAAAAATCAGTCGACGCAGAGAATATGAAGGGATGAGCGCTCTATTATGTAGATGGCTAAAGCTGTTTCACATCAGTCTGAGTCGAAGCTCCTGCCGAAGAGACTTGTCAGACAATCGGATCGAATCGGTGTGAGACAAAGCATTGGCATGTAATTCGAGATTGTTATCCGTCACAAAGTTTTCCGAGAAGGAAGAATGCGGAGTGATGAATTAGAGAACTCGGAAAGCTGTGGGTTGTTTGACCGGTGTTTTCCGAGAGTATGCAAAACACTCTTTCTAGTTATCATTACAAGCACATTAGATTCGAGGATAAGTCTATTATGTCCTGAAAAGTGGGTTAATATTATGCTACTCGTCGCACAAAGCGCGGCAATAAACCTTAAGCTACTCACCGTATTCCTATGGTATCATTCACAAATTCAACCAACCTCAACACCAACCCGCGTCGACAGTTATCTCCAAAGGAAATGGTGAAATGCCGAAATCTGCCGTTTGGATGATAGGCACGCTATGTCGCCCCTTCTCCGAAGATGTATGTGTAAGCATCGTGTATACGGCTTTTGTAAGTGCTTGGGAGAGTGTAGATTCGAATTTCTCCTTCTCTGGTACATAATAGGTGTGAGAATTCAGATAATAGTGGATGAGACTTGGACGGACCTCTCGGGCTGTATTGGCGAACTTCCGCTGTGATTAACCTATCCCCCCACTTTTCATCAGCACGATAGCTAAACTATGACGGGAAAGAAACAAAGGTGACACACCATTGCTCCCAAGGAACGTCCTCCTCCCCGCCCATAACAGTAAACCAGCCCGTCTTCTTCTGTCTCCGTTCACAAAACTTGACCGAAATCTAGGGAACAAGGGGAAAAAAAGGGTACATCATCAAATGGTTCAAAAAATGCAGAGACAAAGCCCAATGGCCATGAACTTACCTGTCCCTTCTTCACAGCTCCTCCAGCTTGCACACCTTTCCAAAACGCATCGACCTTGCTCTTTATCAGATTCTCCATCTCTGGATCCACCACTCCTGGCTATAAAATCCAAATGATCTACTTTAAGAGGACCAATCGTGAACCGGATTATTAGATATATACCATAGTAACATCAAGCACTTCAAATGTTTGCGGTTTCACATGCCCAAACAATCGGTGGAATAGTATCGAGTGGAGGACGGCGCTCAGTACAGGTCGAGTATTTTGTTGGTCTAGGATCTGTTTCGGTTTCCAAAGTGAAAAAAAAGCACAATGCAATGTTAATAAAAAAAGCCAGGTCCTGGAGGGAAAGTATAATATCAACGGACAAGGTTCGATTGAGATGATTGGATGTGTTGTGGTCATGGTGGCACGAAGGCAAGATTTGGGCATGTTCAGACTGGCAGTTCTTCTCACTTGACTGGACTGCAACCAATGTATTGGAAAAAAAAGAGACATTCGGCTATAAGATACTTACTATAAGGAGAGGAAAGAACAAACATAGGTGAAAGGGGGGATAAAAATTCAGTGTATGGTATGGTGGTAACTGGAGAGGAAAGGAACAAAGAAACGATGCAATTTGTCCAGGAAGATGAAAGAGCAAAAACACACGGAAGAAGCAAAAGTCACGTTAAACAGTGTTCAACTTGTAGCAGGTTCTGGTGTCTTTTGTTGCCCAGTCTTCACAAGTCGAACAGTCGACTCTGGCATCTCCTCCTCTCTTCCTCGTCCGTTTTGTCTACGCTCTCTGGATGTGTGATGAGGTCCCTTCCAGCGGAGCCTCTTCCGTCGTGTCCACAAGTGGTTGGTCGCCAGTGAGGAGATCTACAGTTTCTTCCTTCTTGGCAGGCGGAGGAGGTCCAGGAGGTCCCGTTCGTCATCGTCTTCTGGTTCCAAAGGATGCCGTTTGTTATTTGGCGGTCGTAAACAAGACCGTTGCTCATCTTCGCCTCCCGCATCCCGCCTCTCTAAATCCTCATCAAACGAGTTCGATCTGGAATCTGGTGGGCTCGGCAAAGCAACAATATCACCCGCTGTTGGAAGTTCGACGGGCATTGGGGCGGGAGGTTTTGTGACGGCTATTGTGGGGACCCGGGTTTTCAAGACCTGCTGAGGGAGCGGGGTTGCAGGCTGGGACACAGATTGTTGTGAGTGCTTGTAGTTGATGTTGGCGAGGGAGGAATTTCATGAGGGTCGGGGCAAGTTGTGATGATGAGCCTTCAGCGGGGTCATCTGGTCATTCACCACTGGAATGGCAACCTCGGCGCCAGAGCCAAGTTGACTGCAAGGTCATTTACCTAATAAAGGGTCAGCCCATAAAAAAATAGGATGGATGGTGTATAATTTGACCTGGCCCTTGGCATCTTCTTCGACGGGAAGCGTGCCCCTCCGCAATGACGCCGGCTTCGTACCATTTGCGGACACTGCGATCTGCAAGTGCCTCGAGGACATTCCAGCCTCTGTACTCGCCAGTAGACGCAGACCGCCGCCTGAGCCAGCCTCTCCACCTTCCTTTCCCATGCCGTCATAGAAGTAGCTCTCGTATCCAACATCGTCTTCTGAGCCTGAGCCGGGTCGACCGAGGCGCCGATTTCGAAGGTCTCACCCAGCTCTAGCTCTTCGACGAATGATGCCAGCCAGTTTGACCAACCGTCTGCACCCTCGCCACGCCACAAAACGATCTTAGAATCGAAGTCGCGGCCAAACACGATGACCTGCCCCGACTGGCCTGCTCATCTGGAGCCATATCGACACCAATGTAGTTGCCAGTCTTGTCAGCGACGAGAGGAATCCATCCGCGCTGAGAGTATTCGCGGCGAACCCAGCCTGGAGGAATGGACTGCATGACGTCTCTGAGTTTTGCATTTGCACCGGTGGTAGGGTCATCATCAACGATACGCCAGAAGCGCCATTCCTCGAGCACATCTTCGAGTGGAAGCAGACTGAGGCCAAAGAAGAGGCCGTCGGCAGAGCTGGCTGCACTTTCTGGTTCTTGGCCGTCGCAACAGAGATAGCTGTCCCTTACTGGGCCAGGCAGAGGAAATCCAAACTGCATCTCCAAGTTGGCAAGTCTTCAGGAAGTATGCCATAGTTTAGCGTGTCCCCCAATTCGGGATATTCGCGCGCCAGCCAAGTTCGCAGTCGATGCCAGGTCTTGGCCAGAGGTGTGTTTCCTCCACTGTTGGTGGTTGAATGACGCGCGTCGTGGTGCATGGGAAGCACAGATCTAGAAAATAAAAACATTTAACTGTCA
>JAJTUO010000265.1:0-26405 GCA_021399455.1 Flagelloscypha sp. PMI_526 | reverse complement strand
TTAGGTTTCGAACGAGGCTTTCGCAGAACTGAGATGTCACTAGCGATTATTTATGGGTACAGTTGCGAGTTATCAATGGAAAGAAGTAGGTGATTTGCTTAGAATCGTCGTTGAATGAGCCGCACAATCAAAGGGGTTGAGGTGTCCATCAAAGCACCAAAAGGAATCCGATTCTGGCTGTGTTGCAGTGAGATTGCCGAACACGGATATAACTTCTATAACTCTCCAAACAACCCTGAATCTTCAAATGAATTAGAAGCCACGTGGGGCAAGATGCCATCGCGCTGAGAAGCTGGAATACAGTGAGTGGCATATCAAAGTTCTGAAAGGAGACGAACAACATGGGGAGAACCGCTCTCTCACTCAACCTTATCTCGTCTACTGACAGCACTTCTCATCTGCCTCACCAATACTTTCCCGTCCGTTAACCAAAATAACCCTAACCACACCAGAGCAAATACCCCCGAGTCCTAACTCGACAATAGCACCTTTGAGCCCGTATAAACCCGCCTGGTGAATGACATCTTTGAATGCTGGAGGAAGGATGTATGCAAGCACACGCCCTGGCCGAACGCGATAATCCTAGTAAAGTAGGACTGGGAACGAGGGACATCCATAAGGGCAATTGGTCTTGAAATTCGTGAACAGAAGCTCAGCGCAAATATGATTCTCGCTGTGAGGTTGACAATGTTGGCGTATACGAGAGATGAATCTCCTGGAGAGGTGAACGGAAGGTAGGGGGAGTAGAGAGCAATTGTAGAAATGGTATAGAGGATAGAGAAGAGGACCATATATCTGTAAGCATTGAGACAAGATTGGTATTCATGGGAAAGCAGCAATTTGACGTACGAGGACTGTCGGTTGAGATCTTTTGAGGACGAAGCAGAGGAAACAAACGCCTCCAATCCTCCATTTACTGACAGGAATGGAATATACAAAATATAAGCTCTGAGAATTTGTGGTGCGGATGTTCAAGGTATCTGAGGTATATTTTAGCGGTGGTGCTTCGGAACAATCTGTATGAAAAGGCCGAACCTAGGCGGAAGAAGGATTCCAAGAGCGGTGTCCAAGTATGTTGACCCAAAAGAACAAAGAAAGCTGAGAAGACAACTTGGAGGCGTAATAACGTGGAAGTCGTTCTGATTCCTCCAACGCCACAACGGTCTTCTTGGACTCATCCTTGGCGTCTGGTGGAGGTACTTTCTTGAAAAATAAAGTCGAAGAGTCTCTTCGATAGGTTGGAAAACAATTCTACAATTAAGCTTCCTTGTAATGGATGAGACAATGATAGAATGGAAGAAGAGAACATGAGTCTCACCCATAGTTAACAGCGATAGCATATCCTCCTTGGTCTTCAACCCTTGCGAATAGGGAAATGAGGATTTTGTCTCCTTCAGTGAGGAAGTGCTTCACAATGGATTGACTTGTCATCGTCAAAGATAATCGAAGTAAAGGTGACGACCTAGGAATTCCACGGGCTCCCCGAAAGCCACGGAGTTAGTTTAAGGCTTTGAAGATAGACTGTCAAAACAGTTGAAGCGTAATAAGTTGACCAGTCGCATATGCAATGAGGGGAAAGTCGGTTCTGAGAAATAAACGATAAACGTTGAAACAGTCCTTCAATGTGACACCCAGGCCTTCTGCACGGACGCGAAGATGAGTCTTCTCATTGACCATGGAGCTGGATAGTTGTTAATAATACTCTAGAGAGAAACAAGATAGAATTGACATACTGATTATGCCCGGGCTCAGTTATTAATCCAGTAACGCAGCGAAAACGTATATAGCAAGAGCATGGTAGAACCAGTCTTGTTCGACCACATCTTCGGGTCGCGTAATGCAAATACAGGGTAATGGATGCAGCAGATAGGGGGATTCCGAGAAAGAAAGGAAGCCAACTTAAAGACTCGACTTCTTTGTTATTTGATTTGCGCGAAGGACAGCGTTTCGTATGCCTTCTCTTCCAAGAAACAGAATTGTACTGCTGAGCAATTCGAATTGGATGCTGGCAGTTCCATAGGCTTTTGGAGTGGTAAGTCGGACTAAGAACTGGTTGAGACCGAAGGTAAGGAGTCGAGAGGAAAGTTGGAGAAAGACGAGGGACAAAAGGGTTGAAAGTGCTTTGGCCATGATGGTGGCATGAGAAAGGCCTGGTTGATCATGTTGTCAAATACTTTCTTGACACTGTCATCCATGAAAACTGTCTACGGCCGTTCATATGCTTGCCAGGAAAAAAGTGCAAGAAAAAATGCAAATACCATGTCCAAAAGAACTCGCTTCAGATTCTGTCAACAACGGGTTTATCACATGCATCGCCCAAGGTTCCTTCGCGCCACAACTTCTTTCTGCAGCTACCACCACGTCTGGGCGCCATAACCCTGCTTATTGGCGACGATGATTGATCACCTTGCGGGTCGACCTTCGCCTGGATGGAAGCGAACTCAGGCAAGCATCCTCTCCACCGTGTTTCCATGTCGTTCAAAGCCTAAAGTTTATCTATTCTTTCAGGTATTCCTTGTTATCTTCTTTTGGCTATGGAGAATATATGCGGGAGATCCAAATGCTCCTCGCATTCTTTGGTCAAGACGTGTAAATCGCTTTCTGAGTATGCCATCTGCTGCTATCATTCTTTCACGCAATTGGAACTACAACAGAGCGGTTCACACCTTGGCAAATTATTGTTACCTGCTTGACCATGGTATACACTGTGAGGAACTTTGACAAGATCTTGGCCCTGGAAGGTAAGATTCAGGGATTCAACTCTTCATACTTCTGCTGACCTCATCGCAGCTCCCGAACCATTAGCGCGTTTGGTTGGTCGCTGGTGCAACTCCGACTTGATCCTTCTCTTACTTATTGAACATGATAGTATTCTCCATCATATTACCGTGCTGTCTGGATCGTAACAGGTCTTGATGCTGGCTTTGCGACTGCCATGAACATTCGACCAAGGTGGCTACGGCACATATCATCTATTATCTTCGCAATGTACTACATGTTCGTATTTTTCTTTTCGCTCCAATGGAACTAAAGAACTTACAATGCCTTATAGAATCTATCCCAACGAAGGTGACGAAAAGGTTCGAAGGTTGTCCGCTTTGGTCTGGCTTTTGCTGACTTTATCAGCTCCGACGATTCAGGGCCGTTCCAACTGTCCAAATGCTTCGTGCAACTTGGGAGAAAACGACGAATCCTCTAGTACACTCCCTTGATTTATCTTGCGAATACACTCATTAAACGTATCTCTTAGATCCGAGCTGTTACCATGGCACGCCTTCCCCGTCTGGGCGTTCGAAGGAAGATACTTCTACCGCGTCCTAACAGCTCTACCTATAAGCGCCCGATTACCGCGTACCTCTTCTTCAAAGGCACGGAAGCAGACTTGTGCCAAACTACTGACCTCATACTTGACTTTCCTGGCGGTGGATTTGTGGCTATGAATCCGGAGCACCACGAAGAGAGACTCAATACGTGGGCATCCATGACTGGTCGAGTTGTTCTGAGCATTGACTATGGCAAGGCGCCTGAATGTAACAACTCATTTCTGATTATCCACAACTTCGAGCTGATGCCTGAAACCAGATCCCTACCCTTGGGCAATCAATGAAGCATTTGATGCGTATAAAGTGCTTGTTGAAACAGGTATTTGAATTATTACATTGGATGCTCCAACAGCCATTCACCTCAGTATAGTGGGCACAATCATTGGTATGTCTGGACGTGAACTGAATATTGTTCTCACTGGAGACTCAGCGTTAGCTCTTCTTTAAACTGTGAAATGATATTTTCTACATGCTTACCCTTCCTTCCTTTTAGTGGTGCTGCCCTTGCTGTCAATGTGATGATCAAGGTCCTCGAACTCAACAATTCAACCGCTCCTGACAAACCTCTCATTTCGCTTCCTCATCCCCTTGCGATCATGCTCAACTATGCTGCTCTTGATTTCAACTTCACTTCATGGATGAGAGCCGATCATTTGAAGATTCTACGATCTGAGCAGTCATCCGGAAACCTCCCTGGTTTGCGTGAACTTGCTGCCCAGAAAGATCACTTGAAACATGCCGTATGTCTTTCACTAAACCCACTGTTGTCTTCATTTTGAGCACCTTATTTAGAGCCCACTGAGTATGGTCGGTGATCGGCGCTTACCTAGGCGTAAGGGTCTGAAGAGGCAAACGTCCTGGAAAAAAAGGATTCGAACTTTCACGGGTAGCGGTACTGAAGACGAATCTGAGCCTCCAAAGCCAGTTAAACGTCATCACAAAGTTCCTTCCATCCAAAGATCATCCACAGCAACGCTGGGGCGCACGTCTGAGGCTTCCACAGGAACCATTATTGGAAGGTCTCGTGCCCTCACGAACCCAGAATTCGCAGACGCAGAATCTTCGTCGGAGGATGATGATTTGGGAGAAGATGATCGACCCATTTCCGAGAGAATCCGCTACGTCTATCCTCAAGCAGTACCTAATCCGGTTAGGATACCTTGGAGCAAGAGTAGTCTGGAGCTACAACAAGCAGAGCTTAACAAAGCTGTTGAAGCCGAGGACAAAGAGGCAGGTCAACGCAAGGCTGAACTTTTGGGAATGACGGACGGGGTTGACCCCATTGGAACTCGATTGACAATGACTAGCCGGAGTGGGTTTTTCAATGATAGGATTATCAACCCTAGCATGGTACCCTTCCTATTTTTTCCTTCATAAAATTTAAACTCAACTATATTCTTTTCAGATGCGTGCTATGGCCATTCTCTATATTGGACCCTACCAGAACCCAGATTTCACATCAGATTACTACCTTTCTCCAATTCTCACCCCAGATCATCTTTTGGCTCAGTTTTCCACCAATGTTACTGCAGTGTGGAGAGCGAGACCCTTTCGTCGACGACACGGTCATTTTCTCCGGCCGAATCCGTCAGGCCAAACGCGCCCGCAAGATGGAGCTTGACCTATTGATTTCTGGGAAGAGTGCTCGCTTTGGGGAAGGGCTAAGGATGACGAACTCAGATACACTTCCGGGTGGCCCAGCAGACCTGAGACGCGAAAGGGATAGACTAGCAGAAGAAAGTGAGGAAGACTGGGTGCAGATGGTTTTGTTTAGCGAATGGAGTCACGGATATCTTCAAATGCCGACGTTATTATCGGAAGCTCAAGCTGTATGTGCTGGTTTCAACTCTGTTTGATCTTGTCTCTTGAACGTCGAGCGCTGACATTTCTCCTCTAGGTTATTGAAGAATTGGCGGACTGGATTAATGCCGTTTTTGAAGGGGATCCTCTTACTGCAGACACAACGTTGGGAGAAACTACCCCGACAGCTGCTCCGCCGCCAATGTATAGTGCTTCCGAAACAGAGACCGATGATACAGGGATTACCTTTATGACGAAGAAGGACGCATCGCGACGAGCCTCACCTTACCCTGCTCTTGCCAACAAAGATCGGGAAACATTCCAGGAATCGGTTGCGGGAGGTTCGAGCTCTGATACGGCGTCTACGCTCATAACGTCGTCACCAGAGCCTATGTCTGCTGCATCCCCACCAAAGGCGGCAGCAATTCTTCCACCTGTACCTCTAGATGCACTCGGGCCTCTGGAAGTGGATTATGATGAGGCGTATTTGAGTGGTGGGGAAGTGCTAAGTCCCGGGAAGAAGACGGTAGTACCACGCCCGTCAGGACAGAAGATTTCGGAAGCCGAACTAATGAGGAGGCGAAGGCTGATTGACTCTCATGTGTTGAGAGAAACGACATGAAGACAGCAGATCCAGCCATATCTGGACCGCTAAGTTTATTTTGTTCTTGAATTTTGTAATGTGTATCCACTATACAGACGATTCCGATCGCGATGCCGATTCCGAGGTGTCTTTGACCAGGTGGTAAATCATTGCTTCACGGTCACTGTTCACCGGTTGTAAGTGAATGAACAAGGAAGGTGAAAAAATTGGTTAGCTTGAGGCGCTGGATAGCTGTGCAATGGAGTGAGGGCGGGGGGCTGGTCAAACTCGGCGTGATTGAATCTATATTGAGCGACCTCGTTTCTTGCTCTTAACCTCGACGGCGGGTGGTTTAGTGTGCATTGGTGGCGTCTAGACTGTCCTTTTCCCTTCCCTCTCTCAAGTTTTTTCCACTCTCCTGATTGCTGGACATTACTTTGGCGCAGGCTACGCTCTGTTCCTGAGCTGTCTGCGAATTCCCCTCGGAAATCACACCTATCCGGAAACAAGTTCACCCCTTAGCAAACTTGTTTACTCTCGACTTGCACTATGTCCCAATGTGTAACAACACCGACGGAGACACGAACAGGTGTGCGCACTGAGCAGGAGGTCGTCACCACATCTACTCCTCAGGTTACAGTCGGCGACCCCACGACTACCTTCAAGACCGGTGTCACAACGAGCTGTGCTGACCCAGTAGGATCTGCAGCAGCCGTTTGTCAGACTGTGACTACCACGGACACTATTACAATTCCTGGTACGTCCCCCAATCTAGCTATACCACTCAATAACTTATCGATTGCTATCCACAGGTGGGACACGAACAGACCAGGTCCCAGTGACCATCACGAACGAGAAGACCATTAGTGAACCAACAACGCTCTTTGGAACGTCTTGTTCGAATAACAATAACAATAATAACAACAATGGAAATACGAGCAAGGGTGGCCAAGCAGACGAGACTATCACGACCCCTCCACCTACAGTTATTCCGACTCAAGCACCAGTCACAGATGCAGCGGGGAATGTTAGTATGAGCTCCTTCTTCATCACTTCCACGCCTCCCCCAGCGACGATCACGTCCAACAACGGCGCTGATGGCACTGTGGGCTCTAATCCCGCACATGGCAAGACGAATGTCGGCGCTATCGTTGGTGGTGTGATTGGCGGCATTGCAGGACTGATGGCGTTGCTTGCGTTGGTATGGTTCCTCCTCAAGCGCAAGCGACGATGGGATTCCCTCTTTGACAACGATTATGCTTCCTTTATGGGTCGCAAGGGAAAAGATCGTCTCGACCTCGACTCAGAGTACGATGACGAGCCAGCTGCTCAAGAGCCCAAGCCATATTATTATGGTCTTGTTGGCGGGCCGATCCCATCACCATCGGGTCATACTCCAGAGCCGTCTGATACTCGCACCGTGTCTGCACTGGGATACTCGAGTTCAACTGGCCATGGACGACAAGATTCTCTGACGCCTAGGAGTGCTCATGGGCGCCAGCCTAGCTTTGAGGCAAGGCATAGTCCCAACCCTAGCATCACCCAGCCGCCCATGGTACCTGCTGCTGCGGAAGGCTACTTCCCTGACATTCCTCCGCCACCAACAATGAACGCGCCGCCCCCTCAGCGTATTCGTTCAACGCCTTCCCCTCAGCCACCAGCGTCGAACGCGTCGGTACAACGCAATCGTACTGCGCCATCACCCCAGCCATCATCATATCCGCCAACTTACCGACCGCCATCCTATGGTACTCCAGAAGTCGACCCATTCGCTGCTGGTCCGTCCATGATGCTGCCCCCGGGCGCTGCTGCACCTCGCGTACAGGCAGTCCCAGCAAGTCCTCCCGTACAGCCCACATCACCGCCTATATCACCTCCTCAGTCGCCACCCGTGACAATATCTTCTCCGCCGCCTGACCATACACCTAGAGGGCATACTCCACAGCGCGGCAGTATTGCAACGTCGTCCATGCGGAGTTCGATTAACGATTACCCGATGCGTGGCGGGGGTGTACTTCGAGTGGCCAATGGAGACATTCCAAAGTCGCCTATGACGCCCAACATACCTGCGAACGATGCTCGATCGTCACACTACAAATCTCCATTAAGTCTGGACTTGGGTGACTCTACTTTTGATGCGGATGGGTTCTTTGGCTCGTTATCGACGGATAAACGTACTTCGCGGCAGACATAGGACTCGAACACGACTCACTCTTACGATATACGTTTTACTTATCTTCACTCAATCCTCGTCTATCGACCCTTGCATCCAACCCCCCTTGTCTTTTCAACGATGGACTCTTAAAACTGACATACCTATATCGACATTGGGACTTGTTCTCCTCCCCTTCCTTTCCCTTCTCATTCACTATGAGTTGTTCCTCGCTTGGGTCTCCTTTTTTATTACTTACTTGGAGGTTTCATGTGGACATTTTAACTTTTTTTAGTCACTCGTTTTCCGAAGTACACCACTTATTCCCCCCTCCCTTATTATATGCTCCCACTTTGACGTTGTCGAACACTTCGTTGAATGTATTCATTGACACTGTAGACGGTTTTCCTCGTACAGTTAAACAGTATGGCCCCAAGAAGATTCTAACCTTCTGAACGACGAAAGGGAGAAATATTCAAGGTATTCTGTGACTTAGTTCATATCAGCCTTGTACATATGGTAGACAATGGATTTTTGGGGCCATTATCGCTTGAGTAAGGCTGTCTCAGAATCTCAACCTAGTTGGTGTGGTTGGTCAAAACAATGGAAAACCCAAGCGGAACACACGCACTGTAGCTTTGGGATCCAAGTTAGATTGCCAGGCAATTGACATTGAAGGGGCAACAACCAATGTCCAAAGACATGCCTCCATCTTTGGCTCCAAGTCGCTGACTTTTGTGCTTTCTACTACAAGAACAAGAGCACCAGCTTGTGTGTCCGATGGCTGATAGCGATGTTCTGCAAAACAGACAAGTCAGCAGTCGCGGCATAGCAGGGTGTCAATCGTTTCGTGGCTTACGAAGGAATTTGGTTTGAAAAGTGGTTTCCAGAATCGAGTGAACATCATCATCAGCATGGTCTGCTTCACGAAGAGTAGAAGAAGTGCAGCAATCAGAGAGCTCTAGTGCTTCTGAAAGTGTTCTAGCTAGACTGCTGCGAGTTATAGCTTCTCCAGAACCAGAAACGCTGACTGCAACTTGTCTCAGCTTATGACTACACTGGCTCTCAGATGTGAAGCAACCTGCACCATATACTGCAGCCTTTTTAAATTAAGCTCGAGTAAGAACAATAAAACAAACGCGGGAAATTTTTAAGAACATGCCTCGCCTATTCGTCCTGGGTACTTGAGGAGAATACCGCCACTAACTGATATAAAGCTCTTGATAATCGGGTCAATAACGTGAAAGGTCACATACCTCGATACACCAGCTGCAATTTCAACGGTTGAATTGGGCAAAAGTGTGAAAGATACTCCTCCAACGGTGTCCTGCATTAGAGTTTCCGTATGTTCAGCCCGAGTTTCTTCTTCATGGAGCCTAGTTTTCCACAGAGTCCAAGAAGAAATTGATCGTTCAGATACAAGAGATTCAGGCGGTACCACCTGAATACCCCTTTCTAGGCAAAATTGGACGGCACCATTTGAAACGAGAGTGCTGCAAACAAGGGTAAAGAGTTGGAGAATGTTTCAAAACATCAAAGGCTACTCACAGAGGCGGAGTACGCTTTAACACGTCCTCGTCAAGCCTGCTGTGCTCGAGGATTGTACGAGCTGCGCGAATCGGATTTTTCACACCTATCGGCTTGGTTGGTTGAGGTAGTTGTCCTTGACGGCGCAGACAATCTAGGAGACGCACCTGATACTGCACCCACACTCCCGAACAATCCAATTGATTCGCTTAATTTCATGAGAGATGCATCGCATTCAACTGTTCCCGATAGGGTAAGGTTTGAGCCATAACCTGGAATTAGGGTGTTGTAGTGGATAATGTTCAAAAATCTCGAATTCAGTACCTGCGTTCAAGCAAGCATCGTCTTCAAGGCTTGAAATAGACGAAATTAACAACTCCAAAGGATCGTTTGAGGGCGAGCAGAGGGCTTGTGAACAAGATCTGGTGAAGTGAAACATGTAAGAACTCTCAGCTGTATGGCGAAAGAGGGAGAGTTCACCTCCGCAATGCGCGTTTGACCGGCTTCTCAGAGGATTCAGACAGGAATCCGGCGCCTCCATGTACGGCAATGAATTTCTTGATCATCGACGGAATCAAGATGGGGTGTAAATAGGAGGAAAGAGCGCCTATCAAGGATCCTCTCTTGATTCAGAACGGTGATGTATATCCTCACGACCCATCCTACCTTTATCTCTGACGACCGCCTGGGGTGCTGCAATAAAGAAGAACCTACTCATGCTGATGTTATCCGAGCTCTTATTCACACAACTCATCAAGCGATTGAAGAACATCCTGCTCGTGCCTCGGCACTTTTCGTCCAACTCATTGAGGATATCGCTTACAGCATTCACCACAATGGAAATTTAGACTGTTCTGGTCTGAAAACATTTTTGCAAGACTCCAGTGTTCGTATTCCCTCTGTGCTGGCAATACTCGATTGTGCCCTTCAACTTGAGAACCATCTGCCTTCCTCAGAACTTCCGCAAATCCCAGATGGCGGCTTGTCAACGGTGCTCAAAGGTGGACTCGTCAATTCTCTCCTTGCCTACCAATCACTCGGGGCTTTGTTTCAACCTGCAGGTAACACTTGGGGCTTACCATGTTTCACCTCCCTTTATCCATCAACCGCTGCAAAACACCCTCGAGCCGTGGAAGGATATTTGAAGACGCTTTTCACTCATTTTGAGGATCCATACACTGATTCAGATGAATTTTCGTTCTATCATTCTGACGCCGAGACGATACCTGACCCACACCTATGTCAATACGTTCCAGCATTGGAAGTAAAAATGAATGCAGATTTCATCGAGCCTCCCCTTGATTCACAGGAAAATGCGATTCCTTTCGTATTGGTATCTGCTAATAAGCAGCCTGGTCCTGGTCCCACCGGTTCGTGTCCAGCGTCAATCTCTTTTCATATAATTTTTAAAACGAACACGATGGCTAGGAACACAAGAAGAGCGATGGCAGTCTGCTTCTCCGGCGCTAGCCATGTCATGCCTTGTCGACCCAGTGTTATCTGAGGATGCAGCTGTGATTACCTCGCCTATGGCAGTCCATGCAGGTTGGAATGGTCATAATCGAACCGCACATCTACGAACACTCTTTCCAAAAGGCGAACGACCTCTTCGGCAATATATTCTTGCCGATGCCCTCGCCTTAGACGAAGTAGATCCACCCCCTGAAGGATGCCTTGTTGACGTTCAATCGAACCATGCCGAGCGGGAAGTTCGGAAGCTCTACGCTGCGTTTCACGGGGCTGCGAAAGCCCAGTCTATCCAAATCGAGGGACCAGTCATCATTGAAGCACCACCTTGGGGATGTGGTGCATTCTGTGGAAATATAGTTGTAAAGGCAACATGCATGCTCATTGCAGCTGGGTTAGCAATGGAGGCATCTGGAAAGCAAATTCAACTGAAGTTGTTTCTTGACGAGCAGAGACACGATCAAGGTATTTTCATTGAAACACTAGTTGCGAAGAAACAGTCTGTCAGCCAGCTTTGGCATTTTCTCACACGCAATGAAGCAAAATCTTGTACAAATCATGCAGAAATCTTTGTACTACCGTAAAAGCTATCGGAAAAAAAAAATACTGGGGTATATTATCATAGCAACGCAAGGGCAGAATTATTAGTAGACTTCATTTGCTTCGGCTGACAGTCTCGATCTCCAAGTCAAATCGTGTGTCCAAGGCTGCCCCAAGTGCAGGGAATTCGTCGGCCAAAGACAAAGCGTCGCCAGTGGTGTATTCCGGAGGAGGACTGAATGGGCGCTCCGAATCTGCGGAAGGAGAGGACACCACAGACGATCGCCTGGACGTAGACGGACTTTGACTTTCTGACTCAACGAAAGACAGAGAGGAACGGTGGACATCGGAATCTGTAAGGACAGCAACATTTTGCGCCCATAAAGATGCATCATCAGCGAAAGGGCTTTCTTCGTTCCCTGCTTCATCTGAATCGTTCCCGTCCTCTGTTAAGACACTCTCGTTCAATCGAGCGGTCATAAATTGCTGGAACTGCTCGCGGATAAACGAAGGCTTCGGATTGTCGCCTGTATCGAGGTTCTCTGTGAATTTACGATTAAGGAAGCCTTTTCGGAACTGTCCCTATAGAATCTAGATTAATAAGTTGAATATAGAGTTAGTGAAATGACCCACCTGTAGTTGAGCCTTGGTAGGCAGACCAAAAACTAAAGAGTTAGGATTCGATTTGTTCCAACTCCAGCTATCGGGTCGGCCGTACAGCCCATAGCTGTCGTGAATAGCTAGAAGGAAGAGCTTATGAAATCACATCCATGATAACAGCTGAATTTGCTAACCGATGAGCCAATCTAACACATTATGCACGGAGCCAGTTCTGCTCTCATCTGGCTCTATAGCGATCCACCCTTCCTGCGAGTCAGGACTAGCATCAAATCCAAAGTATCCATCCGGCTTTTCTTCTGTTCCTTGAACGGCTAGCGTCACCGTGCCGTGAATCATAATCCAACCGCGTTTCGACTTGCTCTGCCCCCAACGATCAAATCCGATATAGGCTTGAGTGATATGAGCGACCGTAATGAGAGGGGTCTTTCTACCCTTTCCTTTGTGGGAAGAATAGAGGCGAATAGCTGGTCCAGATGGCATTATTGGCGAAGAAGTTGACGTGGGCGAAGACGATGTAGTTTTGGGACTGCGTGCGAAGATTTTTGATGATCGAGGCGAGGTAGTCTCACCAACAGTCATCCACATTTTACCACAGTCGGGCATTTGATTACCCACTTGGGCGGAAACATAACCTTCAAGACGACCGTCGTCTCCGAGAGTTGTAGGAGCGCGCCCAACTGTCTCGGCATCAACCGAGTCTTTCACTACAAAGAGACACGTGTAAGAACTGAAGCCACAAGTGTGGAGGCATGATAAATTGCTTACCGCATACGACGTTTTTGAGAATATTGGCAGTGTGAACTTCATCCAGTCGAGTACGCTCCCAAGTACTCCAGAAAAACGCGGTCATCCACTGTTTCCTCTTCTGGAAGGAGTCACACGAGATAACGATAGAAAGGATTTCATAAGGAGTTGTGATTTTGAGACGGAGGGCTGCACGGTTGGAATCTTGTTCAAGAATGATTGGTTCGATGGACTTATGAAAAAAAATAATGAGGCATAGCTGATCACGCCGCGTGTTGGTTACTCACCGAACCAATGATGACAAAATGTTCTGGGTGCCCTTTGCCATCGTCGGGGACCAGTTTGAGCACTGAACCTCTCAAACTCGCAATGACAGACGTCCAATCCTTCGACTTGAGGAACGACGGGTATGGAATGCGGACATCCATGGACTCGACACGAACATCTAGATGGCCCTTCGAGTAGAGTTTCGAAGTAATGGCATTGGCGAGCATTTCAAAAGGAGAAAGGGTCTTGGTCTTCTTGCTCTGCACATTGTCGTCTGGTTGATTTGCTGTGGGAGCCACATCCTCTTGAGGGAGACGAGAGCCGGAGGGAGTGGATTCAACTAAGCCGGGCATGGGAGGGAGAAGTAAACTGCGGAAATCGAGAGCATCAGGGAAGTTTATAAGGACATGAAAAGATCAAAACACGATGACATCCTGAACAAGAATAAGACGGAGAACAGTTGCATGGACGGCGTCGCTATATATCGATGGGGGATAAACAATAGATGCATATGTGGGCAAACAAATCAGAAATTCATCGTGGCGAAGGAGGTGCTTTCATGGAGGCTGGTAGAGGCAAAAAGCCATGACTCAGATGAACGGCAGGAACAAAGAGAGAAAATGATGGAATCAAGGCGCTAGTGCAGGGAGACCGTCTCGGGCTTTTTGTATCAACAGGTTCGAGGGCGGAGCCGCTATACAACGAGCGGTTGTAGGAAAGAATATCACACGAAAGGGATTTTGGCAATGATATTTCCGATTCTCCAACGTGCTCGTCGTGTGGAAACAAAATATCTGATCTCCGCCTCGAAATGTCAGCCCTCAACAGCTTTTATGTTCCGCGACCTAACCGCACTTCGGAAGAAAGTGGGTCTTTGCGCTGCTCCTGAGGGCTGGGTTTATCAACGAACTTTATGTGCTCTTTCGTGCTCGAGGGTCACAAGACATTATGCAAATCATAGGTGTTCCTTTAGTACATCGTTACAAAGCGCCATAAAATGTGTGGATAAACCAATGTCGAATCCTTTTAAGTTCAATGGCCTGCAAATTGTGAAGAACTTGAAACCCGTAGACATCGTGTTAACAATACAATGGGGGGAAATCGGTGTGACCTCGACGCTGAGCGAGCGCATCCTGCAATTGAGCTATTCTACTTGCTGTGGGTGTGCTTTCCGTAATACATGAGTGGCTTGGCAAAGTGCGGTTGGGCGCCAGTTCTTTCTGAGGTGCTGCGTTGAAAGCTCTGCCAAGAGGAGCGCTATTATAATCGACTGTGACTAACGAGCGAGCGTAAGTAAATAAGAGAGGAATCTTGGGCTAACAGTTTACGCGAAAGTATCCCAGCTGCTGAAAGATAGTGGGCCTTTTAAATAGTCCTGAAAAAGTTACTTTGTGGTGGACCGTGCGGGGATGACATTGGAGGGCTAGTTACAGCTGTGCGTTCAAAATAATGAATGAGTGGTAGTTTAGCGATGGGGACGTCAATTACCAGATGGTGCATCATCGCCAACGAGGGGATTTCCTTGAGCATTTTCACGCCTAAGCCACAGCCAAACGGTGAGAGCAGTCAGGACAATGACGGCCCCTTCTACGGCTCCTCCAATTATACCACTATTATAAAGAATGATTGGCCCTTCAAAGAGAGAGAGGAAGGGGAGCCCATAGGGGTTTTGTGGATCAGAGGGAGGGAGGGGCTCGGGGCTCGAGCTTATAAAAGAAAGAATAAAATTTGATGATTTGGTCATAGTTAACGCCATACCTTGAGCACGTTGTTGCCGGATCTGAGGTAACTACAATAGGATAATCAGAGACTACTGCATTTCTTCCTTGTGTTGCATTACCATAGGTCTAAATATTGAAGCGTCAGGACGATGTCAAGCCCAGGGATATTGCACATCGGCAAGTTAACTGGAAGGTCAGCACCAGGTAGGAAACCATGGAAGGTTGCTTGTTGACTCTGTCTATCGATAGAGCAGGCGAGAGCGCAACTTGCATTAACTGGAATGCCATAGAACGGATAACGAAACATAAGCGGGACGAACTTCGAAATTTGAATGATGCAGATGACAGCGCTATCCCAGTGTGAGCCTTGCTGACATTGGCATTGACTCGTCAGCTCCGTGCGGAGTGTATTTGTTGAGAGAACAAGAAGGGGCGCTGACGGAAGTTGCACCACCCCGCAGCCTTTACGGAGTTAGGAAAAGAACACGCTGCTTCAGCATCATCGATGCAAGTCAGTCTTGCTGAGGCCAACAATGGGCCATGAGGGGGAATAACAGGATATGATATCTCGCCAAAACGCCCATTTGCGAGATGAGGAAAAAAGAGGCAAGTCACCATGGGAGAATCGCATCGCATCACCCATGACAGCTAATAGTTCCAGGGCGCAATATGTTCGACACGCTCACATAGGAGCTATGGTTGAGCTTGAAGTAAATTTTTTCCCGAGAATTCAAGGTCTCAAACTGTCATCTGGCAGGTTTTTAAGGCGCAGAGTTCCAGAATATCAGAGATATGGGTTCAAGCACATGAATGGACGAGAGGTGGAAAATATGACGGAGTCAAGCAAGGTCAACGGCGCTTGATCACAACGCTTGTCCTCTGCTTCTCACCATCACGTTAGTCCTGGCTGTTAGGACCGTCTTTCGACCGGTTGCGAAACCTCGTCTTTTTAGAATGGCTTCGTCATTTCTACCTATAGCTCCTCTGAATGCTCCTCGAAAACTTGCGGGTTATGACTTTTACCACTCCATCCTTGGTAGCCCCAAGTACATTGTTGCACCTATGGTCGATGCAAGCGAACTAGTTGAATTATTTTCGTTCTATCCTTGAATTCTTGAACTTACGTCATCTAGGCTTGGAGGAGGTTGAGTCGACGATATGGAGCTCAACTTGTCTACACTCCAATGATCAATGCTAAAGTTCATTTATTGTACCCTCTTCCTTTCGTTTTGCTTATAGTTTATTAGCATTTCCGAAGACCTGGAAAGTATGGTGACGGTCAATTTGATAGAGTTCACGGAGAAGAGGGAGATCCATCTACCGACCGGCCACTCATCGTCCAGTTTTGCGCCCACGATCCGGATGATTTTCTCGAGTCTGCAAAAATCGTTGCTCCACATTGCGATGCTGTTGACCTTAATTTGGGCTGCCCCCAAGACATTGCAAAGAGAGGGCATTATGGGAGTTTCTTACAGGACGAATGGGACCTAATATATCGAATGAGTGAGCTCTTTGCGTTGCACCAAAAGATGGCCCTAACTTTTCCCAGTCAATAATTTGCATCAGAATCTTGAAATTCCTGTAACAGCAAAATTTCGGGTCTTTGATGATGTAGAAAAGACCGTCGAGTACGCGAAGATGCTTGAGAAAGCTGGAGCACAAATATTGACAGTCCATGGGAGGACGAGGGAACAACGTGGTCAAAATACTGTTAGTTTATGTCATGTTTGCGGGTTTGTCAACTTACGTCTACTATTAGGGACTTGC
This sequence comes from Flagelloscypha sp. PMI_526, assembly GCA_021399455.1. Lineage (NCBI taxonomy): Eukaryota > Fungi > Basidiomycota > Agaricomycetes > Agaricales > Niaceae > Flagelloscypha > Flagelloscypha sp. PMI_526. The sequence goes on along the minus strand of JAJTUO010000265.1, from coordinate 9,893 downwards.
ATCCTGGGATCACATACGTGCAGTCAAGCAAGCCGTTTCTGTGCCAGTCTTCGCAAATGGCAACATTTTGTTCCAAGAAGACATCCAACGTTGCCTTGATTATACCGGATGTGATGCCGTGATGACCGCTGAGGGCAATCTTTATAACCCTCTCATTCTCAATGGCTTGAATGGTCCTCCGGTCTTCCCTACTATTCCCAAGCACCTTCCCCGACCAAAAGTGTCGAGTTATATGTCCGATCCTCAGCATCTACCTTCACCTCTCATTGCTCTGGAATATTTGGATATAGTCAAATCCCTTGATACAGACACCACGCTGTCCGCGGTAAAAGGCCATCTGTTCAAGCTTCTACGACCAGCAATCGTCCAGCACAGCGAACTACGTAACAAGATGGGAAAGATTGGCAAAGGCTCTTTGACATACAAGGAAGGTGGTCTCCAGCCATGGATAGATGTGTGTGAAGAGCTGTGGACGTTGATGTGCGAGATTGGCGGCAATAGCAGCGCAGAAGTTGTCGCGGCCTCGGATGTATCGTACTGGTTGACGCAGCCTTACTTCCGCCCCGGCCCTTCTTGGGAACGACAGCGCAGGGCACCTGAGCCAGAGTATCTCGAAGGTGAACAAGTTTCTTTGTTCTGCTATCATGCCTGCTAAATGTCTCATATCGAAGATCTAACGGTACAATCATCGACTTCACTATCCATCACAGGCCAAATCCCAACGCTATCCTCCATCGACGCTGTTGCTGTGAGCTAGCCGTGGATCTTGAGTGTAGGTGCCTCACGTTTGTACTGAGAGCAATCTGCACAATGGCATTGTCTCGCTTCTCGATGGATACAATTGCTCGTCGTATATTTGCTTTCTTAGGAGCCATCTGCTTTTTCTAATCACTAGAGGCGCGTGTTCATCATGCCGGCGAATCTGAACAGTGAAGTTTGTGCATCCTCTAGCAGCCATAAATCCGGGGGGATTTTGCGCTTCCCCAACTAGATTGATCGAAGTTGACCAAGATGTGGCCACCTTCCTTCTTCACTGGGCGAACAATAGTCACAGCACGGGTTGCTGTGACTCAGCTTTGTAACGAGAGAAATAGTCCATCCAAGACGACTCAAGCTCGTATTTATGAGCTTGAAGTACCAAACAGAACGATTTTCAGAGTATCTTAGTGCGCTATACAAACACGTGGAGGCGAGTATGATCCTTGCTTCGAACATTCAACCCTCACCTTGCATACGTAACCTTCGCAAGAGTACCGGCCTGTGACATCCCTAATTTCGCTGCTTATAAGAGCGAAGATGCTCAATAGTCTCCTTACTCTTCTCCTTGGTCTCCCACTGACTGGGTTCGCAAGTTGAGGTGCGTTAACACGTGTTGTGCCTTCATCATTGTCGTCTAAAGCATCCAACAGGTCACCCACTACTGTACTCAAATCTCGCGTTTTTCTTTATTTCTTTCAAGACCTTTGTTTACTTCAAAGAACTTCATGGCTTCGACCCACCGCTATCTTCCTTCGCCGCCCTCCCAAGCTGGCGGTTCCGCGGGTCTTCGTCTGCTCACTCTGATTGAATCCGGGAGCGTCCCCATTGAAGACTACATCCCGCGTGCCACCGATTACGACCACCAACGTCGAATTACAGGTGTAACCTCCTCTCGCTCACACACTAAGAAACACCCAAAAGACCATGTAGCGCGTCCAGGCAATGCTTTCCTGCAGTTTCGTAGCGACTTCATCCGCACCGAAATTCTCCCACGAGATATTGAGAGGAACAACGCTGTACTATCGAAGATAACGGCCGCTATCTGGAGGAAGATGCCCATATCCCGGCGGACTCCATGGATGTTGAAGGCGGAGAGGGAGAAAGAGGAACATATGTTGCGCTACCCCGATTACCAGTATGGTCCCTCCCGGTCGAACCCGTCAACAAAGAAAGACAAAAACCGTCCCACCTGCTCAGGGACGCTCCTCCGTGCTCACAAATCAAAGAAAGTAGTCCGGCCACTTTCCCCTTTGATATACCCTCCTCTTCCTATGTTACCCGAAGCCAATGCCGCTCCTGTTGAGCCCTATCCTCATAATGATGTCGAACCCACCTCAGGTCAACGTCAAAGCTCATCTTACTCCCTTCCTCGAGCATCAGAGGCTACCTCCGTGCTTCCGAGTTGCACCAACCTGTTCACAATTGATGCTTCATGGAATCTTCACTCCAACGGACAATCATACCAACAATCTCCAACTGATTTCAGCGATGTATGGCTCTATTTTCCTACCTTGCCATACCTCATACGAACATTTCTAGGTTGAGCCGCATTTGACAGCTCCTTTTGTTGTCCCATCCGAGGACCTTAACTACACGTACGACCACCCGTCTTCAGTCTCCTCCACAGCAGCAAGTATGGAACACGTGCAGCATACTTCGCTTGTTGAGAGCAACATCGCCTACTATGGCTTTGAGAATAGCTCTTCGCTTCAATATATGCCCTACGAGTCCCCGTCCACGTCCTCGGATGCCTCAGATTATATTCTGCCAACCCCTAGTCATAACTGTCGACTCTCCTTCAACCCGTTATCCTGTGGCTCAAGTCACAGTGGGTTACCCTACTGGATACGTGATCCATCGCTGTTTTGGCAGCCAAGCATCTTTGCAGATGCGGCAACCACTTTGAGGACTGGGGATTTGTATGTGCAGAACTTGGTCAGTGATAGTGGTGCTGGCCCCGGAACATCGTCATCTGGGACAACGCCAGCCGAGAAAAGTACTGGGGTATACATTCTTTCTAAGTTTCAAGAAGACTTCAGTGGGAAGTGAGTACTCATCTTCCTGGATTAGATACGTCTTCCTATGTACCTCGCAGGGACATGCCTGAGTGAGCGGTTATTGATATAACGTTTTTGTACACTCCAGCTTCAAAAAGCAGAGTCCACGGTTGTATTACTTTCAGGTAATTTCGATGCATAAATTATGCCCAGTAATAATCCATATATCTTTGTTCGAAATAATATGGATCAACGATTTGGTTTTATATGTTTGATTTCGTGAATTGAAGGACGTGAGAAGGCACTGAAATCCGGGATGTGGCAGAGTTGAGGAAGCGCCGAACACCTCGTTGCTCCTGATTGTCATGCATAACTGCGTCGGTCGAATAAAGAAGGATAACCTAGCGCCTGTCCTTCATACTTGAACCCAATGGTTTCTAAATTCTGCTCGTGTATACCTTCGAACTAGCGGATCCCTGCCGTTTACCAGCTAACATATCCCAACCAGTGGCCCGACTCGGAAGATGGGGTTTCAACGTCTGCGATGTGTCATCAGCTTGTTTTTTTGCACTGCCTTTAATTGCGCAGAACTCTTTGTGATGGGTTACGTGAGCTGAATATGGCTGTTGTTGAGCTGAGTAATCCATCAAACCCGTAGAATTTTGCGCTTTGCCTACCTTTTGCAGCTCCGTTCTCGGAGCTCTTTTCTATGCATATTAACTATTTGGCTGAGTGGATGGCGGGTGGCTTCCGAACGTCTCCTTGGAGAGAACCGTTCTTAAGGCTGGGCAAACATGGAAGCGATACCAACTAGCAAAGATAAGGATGGAAGAAGCTGAATATCGTCACAATCACTCGTGTACTGTGTGTAGAAGAAAGAAAGTTGTGAGTTGGGCCTCACGGTTTTTAACCCCCCATTTGACATAGAACTTTTTTTCTCTTGCTAGCGATGCGATGGTCTAAAGCCCACTTGCAGCTCGTGTCAACACGCTGGATTTCCCGAAGGTATTATGTACCCTCAGTGTAACTTTCAATCTTCTAACCATACTCTAGACTGCGAGTATATAAAACATCGTTCGATATCTCAAGATGAATTACTAGAAGAGCAAATCCGTGTTCTTCATCTAAGGTAAGCCATCCACGTCATTTCTCGCTAGATTGATTGACTAACTTTATACACAAGGATCCATCAACTTGAGAATCCTCAAGTTCACGACACTCTGGTGTTATTACATCGTCCTTATGCTCCACATGCCCCTCTGCCATCTCCCTCCATAGTCCCAGAAACATCGTAAAGATTCTTATTCATTCTCAGCGACACAACCTAACAATACGCTCTATTAGATACGAAACTTTTCTTTCAAATCCTGGCGATACTCCATTTTTTTTCGATTCAGACACTCTTCGGTCCTTTCTATCGAATGCGACGAACCGTTCTAGCCCTTCTTGCATGTATCTACTAGCCGCAATGTCCATAACCCAAGCTTCCAAAACTACAAAGAACTTCAACCATAAGCCTGCGGCTCTTGGTCTCCGAGGAGACGCCCTACAAGACAAAGAACATATGTCTAAGCTCTTCATAATTCAAGCTGAATTACTAATGGCATGTCATTTCATGCGTTTTGGCCAGCTTTTAGGTGTGTAATACTCTGCATTTTGTCTTTTCAGTTGCTTAATATAGATAGAAGCGAGATTTCATTCGTGCTCCGCAATTGCTCTGGCTCTCTTCCTCAATCTTCACAAATTTAATTATGCAACAGAGAGCTCTATGTTAGAAGTCAAGCAACATATCTCGGCCTTCTGGTTTATCTGCCGTATGTTTTCTGCGCCCTTCGATCCTCTGATTTCAACTAATACAAACTAATATAGGGAACGACTGGCTTCTGGCGATCATGCAAAATACGAAAACTAATCTACCACTTTCCATTCATTCTGCCACTCCAGCCATGCCATGGCCATCTGATTTCCGTTCTGAAGACGTTAGTTCCAATCCTTGAGTGGCAAGGCTAGAAGTATGAACTGACCTGCTTCAGGTACAACCTTTCCGCCCCGTCATGAGTGAATGGCTGGACGAGCCCCACTCTATTGAGCGATATCCCACAAGCCTGAATGCACTAAACGTTCGTGCAACGATTCTCTGGTATTCCGCTCATGAGCTAATTTTAGATGGTAATCTCCAACTCCACACACGGTCGTCACAGCTTCTCATTCAGGGTTTTCAGGTACATCAAGCCCAACACATTCTCCCTTGTCCCCACTTGTCTATGGGAAATTTTCGGACTTGGTCCGGATGTCTGATGCCCTCCAAAGCGTCTTGCAATCTCAGTCCAAAACCGAGTACTTTGAGTCTCGACTTATGCTGCATAATGCTCGTCTACTGTTTTACAGCATTTATTCGCATGTTTCAGACATGGCGAGCCAACGCCTCCATACTGCAGCGCATGAAATATTCACCCTCATCATCAGTATTCCTCTTGACATTGCGGCTATTCCCTTATTTTTGGGTACTATGGTGGAGCGTACGATGAACACGTTGGCTGTCAACGATATTCGTCAACATCGGGATGAACTAGAGGCAGTCTTTGCACACATTAAACAGATTCAGCAGCTCGCATCTCAATCCGCTTTTGGTGAGTCTTGGCGAAATGTTGTTATTTTCCTTGCTAGAGCTCAAGATTTGATAGATCTCCCGATTGCTCGGATAACAAGCGTTCTCAAAGAGCACTTGTCAGTATTTTGAGCAACCTGGGCCCAGTTAAGGTTAGAAGCCACCAACCACTGATAATCCACTACCAGTGGTTTACATTATGCTTTATTATATTTATTATTTCATAATTTACATCATATATCGTTCTCAAGCTAACATCTATACCTTGATATTACTGAAATGTATGTGAGAATCGCAGACGGAAGCAAAAGAGTTAACATCGAGTTAATATAGAGCTATTTTTATCGGTAGCCACATCTTTAGGATTAGAAATGTGCCTCTCTACATGCGTTTCTTCCTTTCACCTCCCACAACACTTATTGAACCGGGTTTTTGTTCCTTCTCTTTTGCATGTGTATTGTGGACAGTAAAGCTTTCGCTTCCCCTGAAGCTAATATTTATCTACTGAAGACCTTTTGACCGGAACTATTAACCACCATTTTCATCCACATGACAACCCAGGTCGACCCAATCAACGCTTCTTTGCAAAAACTTCTTCGGTTATCACGATCACAAATGTGTTCTTTCGATGTTCTCCTGGCTTAATTTGCAGGACTGAATTTTCGCTGGTGCGGAACTATCAAGCGATATAAAAACCCGTCTGTCAGGGACAGGCTCATTCTCCACGTCTCTTTCCTTCTTTCCCCCCCAACCCAGGCAGCCATGGACCCCGCTGAAGATGCTGTCCTTCAGACGCTGGGCGAGCTCATTTATGAGAACTTAATAAATATGGCTGGATTCACTGTCGTTTTCGGTGCGCTAGGCCGCTCGTTTCCTGATGGTGCGCGCTGAAGCTTCTAAGGTGCATACCTTGTCGTCACTGTTATGTCTATGACAATCCTTTGGTCAGTTCTTCATCCATAATTAACTGTTTACACACCTGACATCCAAATCCAAGGAATAAACCAGAGAAAGGCTTTTCAGTGACGCGGTATCGGCTTCTGGGCCTAATGACATTTATCCTCCTTCTCACGACGGCGATGTGGGTTGGCCAAGTTTCCGTTCGCGCAAAACAAATTCATATAGCGCTATTTGCTGGTCCGAGTGTTGCTCTGAAAGATAGAGTAAAAGCCACCAAGAATTGGTCCAGTGTCAGCGTTTGGAATAACTGGGCTGGGGCAACGACTGTACGATATCTCCGTCTTCTATGATTGTAAGGTTGCCTCATTTCAATATTCAGATGCTCTATGCGGATGCCGTCCTCATTTGTAAGTCCAAGATATCAAAATGTGCAGGATCTTTGCCCATGTCTTCGTAGGGCGCGCCTGGGTTATTTGTGCAGACAAGCGCAAATGGATCTACGTTTCGATTTTCTTTTGGATTGTTTGTCTTGGTACGCTTTCTGGTTCCTACTTCACCTCCACCTAATTTTTTCTCATTTTTTCCTATCAGCCGGCCAACTCGTCGGCAATATCTCACTCATTATGCTTCACCACGACAATACCTATTCCAAAAAATTCACATACGGCATTGGAGTAGGGTTGGCAGCGTCGTTCCTGGCCAATCTTGCAGCGACGGCAATTATAGGTTCTACAGTTTAGTTCGTCTCTTTCGTCTGAGCTCTCTCAATATCCCCATTTAACTGTGCTACCTAGTTCGCACAGAAAGAGTATTGGCAATGTAGGAAACAACGGGAGACGTTTATCCTCCCCAGCTAGTAAAGTAGCACTGGTTTTCGTCGAAAGCGGATTGTTTTATTGCATGTACCAGGTGTGTATTCCACACTTTACTTTGCATACCCTCTTCTTAGTCTTCTTGTCGCCCCAGTTCACTGTCTTCATCACAAGTCTCTTCACAGACAGAGGCAATGCCACAGGCGCTACTCGAATCGCCGCAGCCACCATGTATCAAACACTCGAGTATGTAGCTGCTCTTTATCCTACCATCGTCATCATTATCGTCAACATCAACCGATCTTTCCTCGACTCAACTATTGAGGATTCAGAATTCGACATTCCCTCAACAGAAGCCGGATCACGCAGCATTAACTTTGCCCAATCACCTCTCAATTCTGGAATAACATCAAAACAAGATGAAGTCGAGCTCAGTCCTGGCACAAATTCGAGATCAACACTGGAAGGACTCCATGGACATCCGATCGAGTTACGCAGCGAGATTGGGTCTGTTGGGAAACTATAAAATCTTACAAGCTCTTAGCAGGTCCTGAATTGTATTTTTAGTAGAAGTCATCATCTTCTAGATTTCAGATACCCCCGGAACAGACTTTGTGGTGAATTTCATAAACCTAAGGGATGCACAAAAGACCTCAAATATGGTTGCCCTTTGGGACTTTCTTAGAAGCTAAACAAAGGCTGTAAGCACGCTACCTTCGGCTCATAGAAATATACTAAAAGATTTCATATAAGAGCTGTTGGATTGTCCATAGACCATCTTCCCCATAAGTAGTTCGCAAGTTGGAAGTGTGGGGCATTGGATCATATTTAGAGACTTCGATCCCGATATAACTTCCATAAGCAAGAGATTTACATGCTTTTGAGGTATTATAAATCCCTCTCCTCTCTCAAGACAGCTGCGTTGAGCTAGTACAGCTTGATGCTCAAGCGGGACAGCACATCTGTGATTTGTGGGATAGCTATTATCTCTCGGAGGACATCTAACGGCTTCATAATATCCACAGGGGGTTGGTATGATCTCCGCATGCGCGCATATGTGAGCGGCCCAAGCATTTTTCATGGTGAGATAGAGGCCAACACTGATAATCTACTCAGCGGCTGAGTAGAGAGGTAATGCACCTTCATTAGTGGCTCGCCTTCACCTGATCGATCGCTTTAATGCTTGCTCTATTCATATCTAGGCGAACGATTCGTCAAACAAATGAGACCTGGATTTGGCCTCGGGTGACTCCTGCCATAGCAGCCGCAACCCCTTGCAACCACAATGATCTCTTGCTTGACCGCAAAAGCGCCCGAAACCTAGGGTGAACTGTCATCATAATGGTGTGCCCCTTCTTTGCCTCTCGTTATTTTCACCCATCACCCGACCAGCTCTATTGTTAAGGCATATGCCATTGATTGGGACAGAATTCGAAAACATCTCTGGATCGACAATCCTAAAGATCGCAGGGTAGACGAGGCATACCGAATTATTCTTGACCACCTTGACAAAAAATCGGGCTGGAGAATGTGGTTTCGGCACAGCGTGCCCCAGAGAAGGGAGAAGAATGTGGGAAACGATTCTCTGTCATTGTTGTTCAAGAAGAAGCCTACAGCGAATCAAAGGAGGAGCTCGAGAAATTGCAACTTCCCTTCCCATCCTACCTCGAGGTCATTGCCCCTTGCATCGCAGAAGAGCCAGAAATATTTGAATTCGTGTGCCATTAATCCAAGTTCGTGACACGCCATTCATCTCTTCAAAGAAGGCTGCATGCTCATAGTACTATTAAAGCTCCATGTAGAATACTTTGGCCTGACAGCCGTTACATTGACGAACTTTTGATTCGGAGCAGCTGAAGCTTGCACTTGCAGGTGGCCAGATACGAGAAAGCCTCGTCCCCATACGTTGGAGAGATGCAGTAATACATTATGGTAATAATTGGATTTAAATTTACCGGCGATTGGATTCGATTGGAGAATCTTACTAACATATTACCACCATTCGCAACTCGGAGTTGGTTTCAACCTATCGAACTATGACCATCTCACCGCCGATATTGTCGTTGATCCTCACCCATCTAACTCTTTTTGGCTAAGGATTTGCATGCCAATGAGATATCATAGAGCGGCTGCCTCTCCAGAAATATCCGTGAAGAGCATGTGCGGCATGGATTGTGTCCAAGCGGTACAATGCGCCATCTTATTATTGCCAATGGCCCATCGCTTGATTGGTTACCTCATTCTCCTCCAAGCGAAATCCTTTGTCATCCAAAGTAATATCTGGATTTGGCTCCAGCAATTCCCTCATATCCAGCAGCGTTGAGGTTCTCTGTTCCGCTGCCCCCTAATACAATCGCATCCTCCTGTTCACCGTAAAGCGTCCAATATCTACCATAGGTGAGCTTCATCAAACCACCATCATCATGGTAGGCCATCCCCTTCACTCCTTGCTATTTCTCATCCTACATTGAATCAGCTCTATGTTAAAGGATTTGCCATTGATTGGGACAAAATCCAAAAATACCTGGACGCCGAGCCTGACGATGGCAGGATAGACGAGGCCTATCGAATTATTCTTCGCCGCCTGAGCGAAACAATCGGCCTGGGGAATGTGGTTTCGGCCCAGCGTACCCCAAAAAGGGGCGAAGAATGGGGGGAACGGTTGACTATCATTGTTCCAGAAGACGAGGCATACAACGAGTCTAAGAAGGAACTCGAGAAGCTGCAGCTTTCCCTCCCCAACCTGGGGACTAGTATTACCCCATTTATAGCAGAGGAGCCGGAAATCTTTGAATTTGTATGCGCATAATCAAAGTT
>JAJTUO010000264.1:0-27318 GCA_021399455.1 Flagelloscypha sp. PMI_526 | reverse complement strand
AGAGAATGCGGATTCTAATCGGAATTGTTAGAGTCGGTTGGAAGAAATGAAAGCGGGTTCACGCACATTTGCCGTTGCTCGCTGCGGTTTGTGTACGAGCGACAGTGTGAAAGGACAGAGAAGAAGGTGATAATAACAGACTAAAATGGAAAGAAATAAGGATCACGCATGCTCCACCAAAAGACAGACAAGTGAACGGGTTACGAACAGCGGCAGCACAAGCCCCAGCGATGGCCCAACCTATACGATGCATGTCCCAATGTGGGGCACCATTTGCCCAGAATGTGGATTCATCTTCGCCCGGAGTGTTTTCCGGGATACAAGGCTTGTCAAAAACTCCCATAGGTTTGTGCTGGAGGGAAGAGGCAACCTGAGTGGCTTCATCAAATCTCTTTGATGTCTCTCGCGTGCCTTCGCGGATCCACTTTTCTCCTTGGCCATGGTCTCTCCAGCTGTTTTAGCTGAAAATTTGGGGTACTAGCCAAAATTCTTCGTTTATTCCTGCAAAGGAGCCCAACGAACACACCAGACCCTATTCCATGTCCCAAGACCCAGCAAAGACTCTTCGGACACGGGAAATGATGGGCAATGCGACACCACCGGTTTGCAAGCCGTCGAGGCCGATTAGACCGTTCGACGATGAGCTCAAGGAATGAACAAAAGATATTCACCGGACTGTTACATTGGGCATCTTAGTCAGCCAAGAAAACCCTTTACCCCTACCTCCGTCAGGCGTGTGCCTCTCCATTCTACAACAAAACTATAGATTAAAAGCTTAAAACAAATCCTTATGAAATATATTGCGACGGTAACTCGTAGTCTCCTGGGTCTCTGAACCTCGGGTTGAACAGCCTCAGAGTGAGGTTGGCCGAGTTAAGCAGCCAATTGATGTGCTTTGTACTATGTATGCAAGGAGCTTTATAGTCAGTTAGACATTTTTTTAAGGAACTTGGACGTTAAAGGAGGACAACGGAATCACAATTGAGTCACGCCGTGGGAAATCAACCTGCAGCGTGATCCGTGATGTGTCCAGGATTGGGTTGCTTTTAGTCTCATCTGGTTGCCTCTGTCCTTTGTGGCTAAATACCAGACTCCCCCGTTCTACGACTTTTGCTCTCCTCCACGGCTTGGCTTACGCCCTACTCTCGTTGCCCCTTGATGCTCTGCTTTTGAACGCACCTCTTCTGCTGTTGCTAGACGACTCAATTCGTTCATTTCCCTCTCACGCCTTTTCTGCCCAATACTCACGGCCACTACACCACCTCACCATCTTACCACTACTATGAGCTCCTCCCCAATCGTCACCCATCATCATCGATTTCACAAACCAGGTCGGGATATTGAAAATCCCTCGAAAACTGCTTCGTGGATGTGGATGCCTCCAAGTTTGACTCGGACTGCCTCCCTTCCCACACCCCACATGTCCCAACTGGCATGACCCTGCGCAGAAAAAAGGACGTTATGCCTCTCCGTTAAACGATATTCTGCGCCCCCTGCCTTCGCCCCTTCTCGACTTGGCGAAACTCGATGACCTTGTTCCGTCCACACCACCACTCACTACTGACAGTGGGAGTTCCGGTTTCGCACCGAGCGAACGCTATCGTCTGTAGATATGGGTCGCTTCCCCGCTCATCATTCTCGCACACAATCTCAGCCCACGCCTTACGTCAAGGTTGGCCATCCAACCCGACCGTACTACTCCGTCATTCGTCCACGTCCTACATCCCTCATCTCCCTTTCTCCTTCCATGCCCACAATGACTATACCTGTTGACGAGACGAGCAGACCGCCTTCCGCAGTCGTCGTGTCGCCTTCCCCATCTCGCTTCCAACGCAACTCTACCTTCCTCGACGTCCAGATTGAGAACGGAGAAGTCATACTGCCCACACCTTCTGCGCTCTCACCCCCTGTTTCCCTCGTTGATGGACCTACTCATTTACCCTTCGCTGCTCTCGGCCAGCTAGTTACCTCTGACGAGCGCAGAGTAACTTCGGAAAGCGACACTTCAACAGTCAGTCAGAATGTCAGCCGGCCGCTCATGAAGCGAGTTCGAAAAGGTTTGAAGAGAATGTTTTCCTTCAGCCACCGTCGGCCATGACAGTGTTTCTTCCCATTATCGTGTACTTTCGTTTTTTTTTTCCTCTCACGACCTCTGCTATTCCTAGTCTCTCTTAAGCTTCTTTTGGAACCCACATTATCACTCAGTTTGGAATCCTCTGCCTTCAGTTTATTTTAATTGACCTACATCCTATCCTTTTCGTTCCTCTTCGTTCCATTACCGTGCCATAGCTTTGGACTCTGATCTCGCTCGTCTTTTTCGTTGTAGCATAGCTTGCAAGTCTCATTCGTCGACCCGCTGTTTGCATTGAATGCATCAGCGTTTAGATTATGTATGAATATATTCTTTGATCTCTATATTGCTTTGATAAAGCTGGTTGGGCAAGGGCAGCTGGATCCTGTGTCAGATAGCATTCTAAAAACACGAAATAAGAAACCTTTCTCGGTTCTCTGAATATTTGTATATTGAGCCTGTTGCTGTGAAGCTCAAACTAAAGAGAGGTATCAGCTTCGATCAATATTTGATATCTCTTCCCGCTCTCCGCATCTCCCGTTGCTGCATTTCACACAAACCGTATTCTCCAAAAGAACAGAACCGCCGGTGGACCACAGGATCCCTCAAGATATCCCTGAGACAAGAAACGGGAGCCGCAGGATTTTTACTAATTTTTGACGCGTCTCCTGCCACAGAATTTTTGAAGACATCCTGTGGCCTACTAGTTGTCCTGTTCTTTTCGAGGGAGCGATTTACTTCGAAATTCTCATAACGACAACACGCTACCAGTAGAAATGTCCTATTTTTTTTCAATTGGTTGACCGACGTCAGGCACCACAAGCCGCTCTACGGCAGTCCGACTCCACCTGACCCAGAAACCTGCGTAAAAACATCATGACACACGAAACAATCGACAGAACACGACCCTAAAAGGCGGAACTGTTCTTGCCTTGGCTTACTTCTTACCACCGCCCACCATTGCTCGCGCCTGGACACTTTAATCCTTCTTGTAACGATGGAAAAGGAGAAATCCACAGTCTCCCATGAGTCTGATGTAACTCCCATCGACGAAACGGGCTTGAAAGGTTTGAGGACAAACTTTGTGTTTGACGAAAAGGAACATGCAAGGATTCTGAGGAAATTGGATTGGCATCTTCTGGTGTGTAGAACGATTGCTCTGCTCATTTTTGATTTGCATTTTCTCATTGTCGCAACGTTTTACACGTCACAGCCTTTTGTTTCCTTGCTCTACCTTCTGTCTTTCCTGTAAGTTGTATTTCTCAGCCTTGATACCAATCACACTTCTTCCCCGCAACCCCGGACTAATCTACCCGTAGTGATCGTGCGAACATTGGTAATTTCACTCGCTAGCCGCCTTTCCGATCTTAGCCCTCCTCGCTTACCAAAAATGTCCCTTTTTTTCTTTGGTCAGGCAATGCCAAAATTGCTGGGATGGCAGTTGTAAGCGTCCCAAACTTGTTGTCGAGATATTGTTACCCTAAACTCAAGATTGCGTTTTTAAGGATGCACATCTTGATGGATTGAAGTATAATATCATTGCAGCTGTCTTCTTCGTAGTGTTTCCTCGGTCCTTTGCTGTGTCTAAGCAGGTCCTCATATCAGGCATAGATTCCCTATTCACTTGCGGAAGTCCCATCGTAAGTCTTCACTCTTCTCTTGTTAAAGTTCGTCCTTTCGAGAGAGCACATTAGGAATGTGGCGCTCAAGCTCTTCCGTCCATCTGTCTGGGTCTGTCGTTTCGCCTTTTCTTGTTCGCAGGAGAGCTTAAATGCCGTTCAGATTCCAAGTATTATGGTCGCGTGAGTGACAGGGAAGTCTCACTTATCTGGTCTAATCTTACAAACTAGTTGGGGTCTAGTTATGACCTTGATGTGCTTATGCAAGACCTTCGAGTCCCTGATTGCTGCACGCGTGTTTTTAGGTCTCGCAGAGAGTGGACTATTTCGTGAGTTTTTTCAAGACACATTTTGGCGTTGCATTTCACTGACTTTGGGTTAGCTGGTGTAAGCATATGATCGTTGTTTGCTTGACGAACACTAACTCGTCCTCAAATTTCAGATTACCTTCTGTGAGCATTCATCCAAAATTTCCCGAACCTCTATCTTTATAACCGATTTCAAAGACCTCTCTCTGGTATAGGAAGCAGGAAGTTGCGAGTCGCATTGCAATCTTTTTCTCAGCCGCCACCGTTGCTGGCGCTTTTGGTACGTCAATTTCCTCCTTACTACACGTTCCATCGGTCTTACTGGTCACGAAGGTGGTATCCTCGCATATGCAATCGAGAAAATGGAGGGCATTGGCGGACTTCACGGGTGAGTTGAATGGTTTGGTTTATGTTGGAGAGAATTTAGCTAATGCTTCATTAGGTGGCAATGGATCGTGAGTTCTGTGCCCGCATGCTCCTGTAGACACCCTGTGTAATGACCTGGCTCGTAGTTCTGCTTAGAAGGCCTTTTGACAGTCATAGTGGCTGCAATCGCTTTCTTCATGATGTACGATGTAAGTCCGGGTTTATACCCCTCTCGCTTTTCTGTTCTGCTTACCTGGTTTTAGTACCCAGAGACCGCGTCCTTCTTGACCGATGCGGAAAGAGACCATCTTCTATTCATCCTTCATCAGGATACTCAAGGCCAGTCCAAAGTTGTCAAGAGCAAATTTATCTTTCGCACCCTCGGTGCTTGGAGAAGTTATCTTCAGGTTGGAATCTATATTGTATGTCTTTATCCCACTCACTCTTTGATCACGGCCACTCAGCGATCATCTAGGGACTGCTTATTCCCGTCTATGCGATCGCCCTGTTCCTTCCCTCCATTGTCAACCAGCTCGGATACAGTGCAGCCAAAGCCCAACTTGTACGTAGTCTTCCACCAAGGATTTTGTGCCCCATATTTAATCGAAGTCAATTCTTTGATAGCTCACTATCCCGCCATTTGTTGCTGGGTGTCTTATGACTATCCTCATCGGCTTTCTGAGTGATAAGTTCAAGTTACGAGGGCCGTTTATCGTTGGAATGGCGTCGATATCTCTAATCGGATATATCGTTCTGTACACCCAACCCAAACATGCTGGTGCCAGTTATGCAGGAGCATTTTTATGCGCTGTTGGTGTTTACCCTACAGTTGCTGGTAGGTCATTCATAATCCTTATGCTTTAAGCTTGGAGCTGAGGTGAGATGCTAGTGGATCTTGCCTGGGCTGGAAGCGCTGCCGGAGGTGATATGGACAGAGGCGTTCTCATTGCTATGGTCATTGGCATGGGGAACTTAGGCGGAATTTGCTCATCTTTCGTTTACCTCACCGGTAGATATTACATTGGAGTTAGTTTTCTCACTTTCCTTTTCCTCTTGTTGATTTCGTTAACCTCTTTCCCTTTATCAGCACGGGGTCATGATGGGTTGGCTGGGTTTTTCTATCCTTCTCTCGTGTTTCACGATGTTCGAGTATAATCGCTTAAACCGAAAGAAACAAGCACTGTGTGCGAAGGAAGGTATTGACGAGAGCCAAATGGAGAACTTTAAAGATATGGGGAACGAAAGTCCTCTGTTTAGGTAATGCGCTCTCGTTCTCATTTCACTTTCCTGTGGTTTGACAAGTTTATTCGATGTAGGTATACGATTTAAATGACAACATCAAGAACTAAGACTACGTACCACCTTAAATAATGTACAACTATTTGACGAAGACGCTATCTACTAGCACAAAAGGCAAAAACTACATGTCATGGTCCAAATTGTTAATCCGTGAAAAAAATAGATGGTGTGCTGAAGATTAGAGTGCATGTACATGACGGGTATTAGTTCAAAACATCGACAACAGATTCTACAACAACCTTCGGAAGTAGCAACACTCTTCTTTCAGGTGAACCATCTGGCATCCTTGTCAAACATCTCACTCCCAATTCTGTTGTGGTGAGAACAGACCCAGAGGTCCTAGAATACTCCCCAAAAGCATCCTTCATTAGATTATGCTCAAAACCTTGTCCACCCTCTATTGCAAAAATGTCAAAGTTGGTCGACATGATCTCTTCCCTCAAGACCTTGGTTAAGCGTGCAACGGACCAAGTGATACGTTTCAGCTGGGATGCAAAACGTGACTTGAGAGTGTGGGAGTCAGGACAGCCGGAGATGACGAGTACGTCAGCGGCCCACCGCAGAATGGTTTCGGTCATTTCGTCAGTCGCGATTTCGTCCATGTCTGGATGTAGTGCACGTATATGTTGATGGGTGAGCGATCTCCACCGAGAAGCAACTGGTTGGGGTTCTGGTGCAGGACAAATGAGATGTTTGAGGACTCTCGCGGAACGAGTAAAATTTACCGGCCATGTGCATATGTGAATGCAGCTGGGTGAGCATGGTGTCGGGTCTCGATGGAAGACCAAGACAGAAAGAAGATAAAGCTCGTGCAACGACGAGTGTCACACACCCTTGTAATGCAAGTTGGACGAGCATAGGGTCTTGGTGCTCTCTTCGGACTAGCAGGGTAGTTAGGCCATGGCCAAGCCTAGAACCAGTACTGCGAGCCGCATCTGTGACGTCGTCCACAGAAACATGAGCGGATGAGAATGAATAGGCTTCAGTGACTGTTGCAGAAAGCTGGAGAATTTCAGAGTTGAGGTCTTGGACAGCCTGGGGGGAGTAAGCGGTAGCGAATGGGTGATATTGACGAGACACAGACCTGTAAGACGTCTTTGCCTGACCAAGTATCGGTTTTAGTAAAAAAGACCTCTGCAGACTTTCTACGCGCCCTCTCTTCGCTGATCAAGTCCGCAGGGACAAGGATCTCCCCAGATGAACGGGCGATGAGACTGTGACGGTGATACGAGTTGGCTCGCGACTTGAACGGTGACGTTGGTCGTGAAGGAGGGCCATCTTCACTTCTCCTGCGAGGGGTCGATGTTCCCGAACGTGAATAGTCGCTTCTCCTGGCACGTTCCAACTCTGCTTCTGTATTCCTTAGAGCCTCACGTGTCTCTTTGAGCGCCCTCTCTAGTCGACGGCATTTGTCTTCAAGACGTGCATATTCGCGGTGTGAGGGATGGTGGTGGTTCACGTCTGACATTGGGTCGCTGGGCGCGTTTTCAGGAATTAATGGCCGATAAGATCGCCAGACCGCTCCCGTGTGAGAGGGGCGCGAGCGAGATCCAACACAGCAACAGAACGGTGCTGCTCCAAGGAGTGGTCGTAAGGAGGTGGACTGATAGTTGAGACGGGCAATAGGATCCTGTACGTCTCCAGGCGGAAGTGGGTCACCCTCGTCTGCTAAGCTTGGTGTTTGATATCCGTCTTCTGTTAATTCCGAGTCCGAACCGTCCGAAAGCAAAGCTTGCGTGTCAGAAAACTCTTCTGAATGCGGTGACTGGAAGGTGAAATAGTGAACAGTTGAGTTTAGAAGGGATTGGATATGGCTGGAAGACAGCATGGGATGGGTGGGACAGACAAAAACAGATAAGAGATATTACCACAAAACAAAGGTCCGGTTAACTTTTCTTTACCAACTAGACAGCCGGAACGGAAAGCTGGGGTACATGAGGGAGGCACGAGCCGAGAGTGTTGAATCAAAGAAGCGCCTTCCGAATGGAGATAGTAAAACGAGGCCTGGCATTTATCTGTCTTTTGCATACTCACCCTCACGATCTCCAGCCAACGTTTATGCCTCTTTGACCCCCATCGACAAGCTACGACCACTTTTACGACCAGAAAAACACCAAACAGCTACGTTTCGCACAATGAAGCCACCTGGAGGCAGAAAGCCCTACTCTGGCACAACGAGTTCAATGGTCATTGCTTTCGATGTTGGGACAACCTTCAGTGGTGTAAAATTTTTATTTAAGCTTATGAAACAAAGATGACTTATTAAATTCCAAGGTATCCTACACTATCCTAACTCCTGGCGAAATACCCTCTATCTTTGGAGTAACGCGGTTTGTATTTTTTTGCCACTGCGTTTTCTTCACCCCATGAGCTTACAAAGATCCAAATGAAAGATTTCCTGGTCAAGAGCATAATGTTGGGAATTCAAAAATACCATCGTTGATGTATTATTCTTCGACGGGAGAGTTGAAGGCTGCAGGAGCTGAGGCTGAACACTTGAGCGGAGTCGCTGAAGAAGAGAACTGGCAAAAGGTGGAATTGTGAGGGCGCTTTGAAAATCCGACTCTGTCGATTATTTGACGCGTTTCTTTAGATTCAAATTACGTCTCCGACCCAGAACGATGCACCTGGACATGAACGGGATGCGCATGAGCAGCCTCCCAACAGGTGGCTCAGCCGTGTCTGTCTTTGGTGACTTTTTGGGCTACCTATTTCGCTGTACTGCTACATTCATCAAAGATAGCCACACCAATGGTGTAGCTATGTGGGACGCCGCTGTCAGAGGCAATAACATCGAATTTGTTCTCTCTCATCCAAATTCCTTTGAGGGAGCTCAACAGGCGCGTGTTATCCTTCCCTCTTTGATCGAAAGAACTTTGCCTGATATGTGAATTAGACTAAAATGCGTCGTGCTGCCGTCCATGGCGGCCTCATTCCTGATACAGATGAAGGACGAGCGAAGATCAAGTTCGTAACAGAAGGCGAGGCCAGTCTCCACGCTTGTGTTCTCAATGGCCTTGCCGCGGATGTCATCTCAGTCCGTGTCCCCTGTTATTTATTTCCTCGTAATCTGATTGACGCTAATCCAACTAGAATCCCTCTCGACATGGTTGGGTTGTGGCGGATGCAGGTGGAGGTACAACACATTTCCGTAATTTGTCGAGCTTTTGCTCAATCTTGATAGGAACTTTGGACATTTCTTCGTACGCGATTCGATCAACTTCTCCTCTGGTGTTAGAAGAAATTGCACCCCCAGACTGTGAGCATGCCATATCCTGGATTTAGCGACTTTCCTTGCTCACATCAAGGCAGGTATCTTTAGTGGATCGATCTTCGTCAGCCGTAGGGCCCGGGAATTCCTCAAGAGTGTGTACTCCCTTTCTTGAATCTCAGCATCCTAACCTTATCGTAGGGAAACTCGCCAATTCCAAGTACGGCTCTCACACTGCTGTTGACCACATGTATGCTCCGATCAACACATTCGTGCTACCCTTACTAACACTATTATTACCAGCACCAAGAGGCAAGTGCATTGGAATATTAGAATGCATATCTTGACCTAAACCAGATTCGACGAGACAACAAAACGTCTCTTCCGAGATGCCAACGAAGCGCAATACATTCCCTTTGGTTCACCTTTGGATAAAGATTCATCAGTTGGCATTCGAAACGGCCAACTCAAGCTTAAAGGGTGCGTGTCTTGTTTTAAAGCTTGGACGTCGTTTGACTCAAAAGCGTAGAGAGGACATTGCCGCCCTGTTCGAGCCATCCATTGAAGGTTTTTTCTTTCTTTTCTCTCTCATTCGTGACTGCGTGAGCTGTTCTGTTTAGCGGCAGTGACTGCCATCAAAGGCCAGATAGACGCTTGTGGCCCCGGTCTCATTAAGGTGAATTTATAATTTTTCTTCTCAAATCAGCTTACTCTAACGTGAATATCATTTAATTAGTCTGTCTGGCTTGTGGGAGGGTTTGCTGCATCTCAATGGCTCTTTACACAATTGCAAGAACGGCTCAGCCCGCATGGCGTGACGGTCAAACGCCCAGACACACAAACGTACGTACAATCAAGCGCCCTTCACCAACGCCACTAACTCCGCGGTTTTTACAGGTCGAAAGCCGTCGCTGGTGAGCAAATCTTATTCAATCCAGTGCAAGGTTTCATATTTGCTCACAACTGCACCCTCAAAAAATTATAGACGGCGCAATCGGGTTTTACTGTGACCATTTCGTCTCAGCGAGGGTGTCACGCTTTATGTACGGAGTCGAGTTCCTACGGACGTACGATTCCAATGATCGTGAACATGTGGCAAGAAAGGGGAGGCTCTGTGCTTTGCCTAGTGGACCAAAGCTTCTCCCGGATGCCTTTGATTGTATTCTGTCGAGGGTTTGTTTTTATCAGTGCGCTGAGATCACTGAGTCTTTATAATTTGGTTTGTAGAACATCAAAGTCAAGGAGGACAAGGTGTTTACCAGGAAATACTGCACCGAACTCGTTAACTTGTCTTCATTGAGCACGTTCGAGGTAGAAATATGGTGTTATAGAGGCCACGAAGTTGAAATTCCCAAATGGATTCTCCGCGATTCGCGTACGTTTTTTATCTTAAATGTCGACACACTACTCATCCGAAATCGCATTTTAGCTGATTTTTCGACGCTCTGTATTGTTCAGGCAGACTTATCACCTCTGAGCGGAAGTGCACAGCCAATGACCGGCAAAAATTCCACCTACTGGCGCATCGTCTTCTCCATCGAGATTAGCTTCGGACTAACAGAATTCAGGGCGAGGTTAAAGTGGACAGATTCCGCCACAAACAAAGTGAATTAGTGCGTGGTTCCAGTTATTTCGCCTCAAGCATGGATTTTCATGAATGAATGCAACAGTGGGCCAGCGAGCATTGTTTTCAACGAACGTGGTCATCGTACCGAGGAGGAAGAGCTCGACTTCGACGATGGGCTGTCTGATGATGACCGTGCTCTGTCTCGATCAGCCAGCCGCTCGCCTAACACCGCCGGCGGCTCACCAACCACTCCAGGAGGAGCGACAGCTTCGTCAAATCGCATTTCTACCTTTTACCGCGACCCCTTGGGGCAGACACAATCAATCATGGAAGGGAGCTCTGCTATGTCTTCTAGAAATCGCGGTCGTGCATCTCCTGGTGGCTATGCCAGCACTTACCAAAGGACGCCCGCGGTCAGTGGCAATTCTGCACAACTCGCAGAAGCTCTTCAATCTGTCTGGGGCAATAGATCGAGTCCCATCTATGCACAAACACCAGCGACAGACTACGCACGATCTCGTGTTCCTTCACAAGGCGTATCACGTTCAGTGACTCAAACGGAAGGAGACGGAAGGTCCACTACGTATTCGAGAGCTCCGTCTATATATGCACCGCCTAATCCTGCCATCGACACCTCTCGCGGTGTATCATATGCTGCTACGCCTGCTCAGCGTTCCCCTATCCATCCTGCTGGTGTTACTCGCGCATCAAGCGGGCGACGGTCCACATTTTCTGATATATATGCGCCTGCTACCCCTCCAGTTGCAGGTACAGCTGCTGGAGCTCCCATACCAGAGACAGAAGTGCTTCAAACGATTTCCGAACCTGGTCCTCCGCCTCCCGCCGATAGTTACTTCCCGACCTCAACTGCAACGTCTGGATATGGCTGGCCATCTGAAGAACCACCTGTTGCTACTGGCATCCCGGAGTCAGGGTTTGGACATCAAGCGCCTACGGATCTCGGCCCAGAGGATAACAGTCTTCTCCAGAACCCTGTTAGTACGAACGCGAACACGAGCAAGGCTGGTACTCCCAGCGGTGTCAATCGTCTTGCTGATATCCTCGGCTCCGGCTCCCCAGAAATGCCGGCCGCTAAAGAGAAGCCCAAATCTAAAGCTGCATCCAAAGCTGCGTCAAAGGCCGCATCCAAGGCTGCATCCAAGGCAGGCACACCCTGGGGTATTGTCTCACAGGCACAGGACGATCCTCCCCCATCATCATCCTTGCTCGATCCACCTTCTAATGTCATCCAAGCAGCCCCCGTCGCTGTCACCGAGGAACCAGCTGCTAGGTCTTCAGGATTTGGCTTTGGTGGACTTGGATGGGGCTCAACTGCAGGTGCACAAGACGATGCAACCCCTGCAGAAACTTCATCTGGCTTTGGATTAGGGAGTGCACTTGGATGGGCGGCATCAAAGGTTGCAGAGGTTGCAGGAGAGCCAGAACAGCCAGCAGAGACAGGTGGATTCGGAGGTTTATTAGGATGGGGCTCGTCTGGTGCCTCCAAAAGTGCCACACCTAAAGGCATCATTGAACCTCCCCCTCCTGAACCTGTACCTGAGCCGGTTAAGGCCGCTGAAGAAGAGAGTTCATTTGCACCTGTTGCAAATAAGAAGATGACGAAAAAAGAAAGGGAGAAAATGAAGAAAGACGAAGAGAAGAGGAAGAAGGACGAGGCAGCTGCAAAGAAGCGGGAAGAGAATGAGGCCAAAGCGGTGAGACTTCTGCGCTCTGAATATTTGTGTTTTGTTTATCCCATTTAGGCGGAAGAGGCTGCCACAGCTGCACAGGCTGCCGAAGATGCAGCTGCACGAGCAGCCGAAGAAGAAGCAGCAGCGAAACGAGCTGCAGAAGAAGAAGCAGCGAAACAAGCTGCAGAAGAAGAGGCGAAGCGCAAGGCTGATGAAGAGGCTACTGCACTGGCAAAGCAGGAAGAAGAAAAGAAGGCTGAAGAGGATGAATTTGGTGGTTGGGGAGGTGGCTGGGGCGCACCAAAGGCGAAGGGCAAAGGGAAGAAAGGAAATAACAATAAAGCTCAAGAAGACAAGGTATTTTTTCTTTTTGAAAAGCGGTTACTTGGTGGACTTTCTAAGGCTTACGTTGGCGTTCTTTCTAGAAAAAAGCTGAGGCAGATGCAAAGGTATGACTGAATTAATGTTATGTCCCTCACCGTGCTTAAACCTGGGTGTTAGAAGGCAGCAGAGGAAGAGGCAAAGCGGAAGGAGGAAGAAGCGAAACAAGCAGAAGCAGAAGCGGCTGAAGCTAAGAGGAAAGCTGACGAAGAAGCGGAGGCACAAAGGGCAAAAGAAGAAGCCGAAGCTGCCGCGAAAGCTGCAGAGGCAAGCGCAAGTCAAGGGAACACTGGTGCCGAGAATCAGGTATTGCTGTTGCTGTCATCTTCATAGCCATTTGAGCTCATATGTTTTTCAGGATGATGGCATTGGCTGGGGACCCCTTGCGGCCGCCCAGAGGAGAAAGAAGGAAAGGGAAAATAAGAACAAGGCGGGAGGCAACCAGGCAGCTGCTGTAATTGAAACCCCAACACCAGCAAACGAGCCAGCTGCCCCTGCAGCAGCGGACGAGGACGATTTCGGGTGGGGTGCAGCACCTCTGACCGCTAAGCAGAAGAAGAAGAAGTTAGAAGATGAGAGGAAGAAGAAGGCAGAAGAGGACAAGAAAAAGAAAGAGGAGGAAGCAGCAAAGAAGCAGCAGGAGGACGAGGCTCGCGCTGCTGATCTTCTAGGTGCGTTAGATGGTGATGGAGGAGCTGGTACTACGGCAGAGGATGGACCCAAAGAGGAAGAGAAGAAAGAGGAAGAAGGTTTGACACTGTCTCAAGTTGGCTTTTCACTCCACCCTAACATAAATATTCTCTAGACGACTGGGGGTTTGCCGTCAAGAAGGCCGGCGGAAAAAAGGTATATCATTCACGATTTTTGGTTTCTAAATTGTTCACATTGTTACAGGCGAAGAAGGGAAAGAAAGGCGGCAAAGCTGAGGAAGTCGAAGAGAAAGAACCTGAGAAAGAAGCCCCGAAGGCCTCCGGATTTGGATGGACTGGCGGCTCAGCCTGGGGTGCCGCCGCTACTACTGACAAGAAGGACGATGAAGGCGACGGGTGGACAACAGGCGGAAAGAAAGGAGGTGGCGCTGGTGGGTTTGGCTGGGGAAGTGGGAAGTGGTAATTTGCTTTTCCTCTCGTCCCTTAGCATCTGTATCTTGATTTCTTGGTGGATTTATGCTTCTGATTTGTATCTTCTGCTTCCTCTTACTTACTGTATTGATTATAATGCACGTCTTAGTCATCTAATTGCCTGAGTTGAGACTCGCTTCGATGGTAGAATCTGATAATCCAAGAAATCCAATTATTCTAGGTCAAGAAAATACAAAAGGCTAAGATAGAAGACAAGACAAATCCTTAAGCCTCTACCGTCAGAGGTTCATCATCGCGGTCATCGGAGTCGCTATCCTCTTCTTCATCACCTTCTTCCTCCTCGTCACTCTCATCGTCACTTGATTCACTCTCGTTAAAGGTTAATGAGATGAATTCATCTCCGAGCTCGCCATCGTTGGCAGTGAGACCATTTATCATGGGGTCTTCAGGTTCAATAGCAGGTGTACGCTCTCCAGTAGCGGTCACAGGTTTTCTGTTGCGGTTAGCACGTATAACATGAGGTAACTTGCATCCTCGCAGTGTACAGGCGCCTTTCTCCGCAAAGTCGGGACACTCTCTGACATGCTGATGTTCACAATCAAGACCTTTTTTGCAATATCCAAGAACTGCGAAGTCACGACATATCCCTTCGCGGGGTCCAACATTCACATGTGGAAATGGACAAGCTTGTCGAGTGCATCGACCTTTGTTGACAAAGTGGACACAAAGAGGCGTACGTTCCGGAGTTGGATCATGTGAAAGCTGACAGCTATCGTTCGAGTTGGGGCAGGTACCTTGAAGAAAGTTCCAACATATGGCAATCTTATCCGGGTCGTGTTGGTAGAGACAAGTCAGGCCACGGCTGCAGGATCCTATCAAAGAAAAGAAAGAAAAAAGTTGTGAAAAAAACCTGTCACAGAGTACGATACTCTCGAGATTTGTGTGCTTGCTTGAGAGAGAGAAGAAAGACGGACCTGTTGTTGTAAATCGAGGACATGGTTTCTCAGAGTACTTTGCGCGCTTGGCTGCGAGCCTGGCTCTGTAAGAATTTGAGACTTTTACTGACAATATGCGATGGCAAAAGAGACTGACTGATAAGGTCGTTTATTGTTCGTGAGAGTCATGTTTCGAGGTCCTGGCTGTCGACGCCCTCGCCCTCGACTTGACTTGGGTTTGTAAACACGTCTTGAAGGAACAAGATGGCCAGAACGGCGAGCATAAGGAGCAGATTCGGACCGCGCAGAATTCTTGCTAGAGGATGACGCTGGTGGTTTCGGAACTGCAGCAGTTTAGGTAATCAATTGGTCAACCAACGAAAACGAAGGATAGAACGCACGATCTTTGCGAACTAATGAACGACGGGATGATTGAAAGGCTATTCCACCAATAACAACGTCCTTTTTTGAACCAGATTGCGCGGGAGGTGTTTGAGAGACAGGATTGCTCGTAGGCTTGTAATTGGGATTTACATAGCTATTGCTTCGAGGAGGGAACTGCTGCTGCGTTTTATGTTGGTGAATGGAAGCTAAAGCAACATTAGCAACGGAAAATTTTGGCTAGATTATGCTCGACCTTGTAGGCGTGCAATCTCGTCCTTGAGTTGACTTGCGTTCGACATGATGAAAGTGAAGCCAAAGGTGATTCAGCCAGCGCTTACCCCACACAAGTCAACAATGTCATGCTTCTAAGTTTCTTCTACAGTTAAACGGAAATTTCCCAAAATCTATCTACTGAGGTAAAGTATTCCTCCGAATTGTTGCGGATAATAAATTCTCTACATCTGGTAGCGTCGCCTGCTTGTTATTGACCTCAATGTACACCTCGCCACCCAAATCCTCTCCAGTTCGAGAATCAATTCCCAATCCACGACGGGACAAATTCCACTGCTGTGGTGGGGCCTGATTCTTCGAGAATACCTCATATAAGTCCATGTCAACTCTAAGAAAATCTTGTCAGCAAATGATTTCAAAGCTTGCAGAAGTAGTGTACATACCGATCCTCAAGCATCTGCTGCCCGTTGAAGAAATGTTCTGATTTGGACGTAAAACCGCGTGAGACATGAGTCGACTGGGACAACTGAACGATGTGTCGCTCTTTTGTCTGCTTCGACTTCGCTGCACGTTCGTCTAATTCCCTAAAACCACATGGTAAGCTTCAGAGACATTAAGAGAATCATTGTGGACATACTTCATAAGATCTGGGTCCTCTAAAGATGCCTGAATGTCTTTGAGGCACCTATCAGCTCTCGCTGCGTATTCGAACATATTTTCTCGTTCTACATCCTCCTTGAGGCCAAGGAAAGCAACCAGGATCCCCCCTCGCTATCGAAACGGAATGTTATTTAAGGCGAGAACGAGTAGAAAATAAGAGACACAATCCTCACGTCAAGATAATAAATCCTCTGAGGTTTCGTTTCAGTTGGTCTATCTTTTGGCGCGAGGTGCACAGTTTTGGGGCGCAATTCAGGTGGAAGGATTGTTCGTTCAGAAACAGGAGAAGAAGCTGCTGAATTTTTAACAGCCCCGAATAGTCTGGAAGGTGTCGGCGTTTCCATTGGGTCTTCCGATGCAACTTCCTCGGCGGGTGTAAAAGGTGGTGAGTTTTTCTCGCTTTCTACAAGGGAGTTGTTATCCGGAGGACCTGGTATATCTGGTAGATCAGACGATGATAATTCCCGAGAATCAGTTGTCTCAGAAACGCCAGCAACATCAGCCGAAGGTTGTGGAAGTAGCTCATTTTCGGAAGAGACTTCGTTACTACCTGGTTTGGGTGAGTCGGATGCTGGAGAAACCTGACCCTCAGCAGAAGATGCGGCTGCCTCGGTTAATTGTGGTGAAGGAGCAGACCTAGCATCTGTAGCCATGGCTTCGTCGAGAGCAGTCTGGTTTACTGCAACAGCTTCGGTCTGAGTCTGGCCCTTCCGAGCAGCAGCTACAGCTTCTGCAAACTCTCCAATCGGCGGGGTAGGAAGTGGATCCGTCTTTTCATCTCCTTGCCCACTAGATTCAAATGTTGGTATACCGTTCGCCTTTCCACCACGTCCAATGGTGAAATAACCTGTCCATTTCCACTGGTCAGGAGGAGGTATGCCAAGGAAAGTACCCCCACGTGAAGGCTGCTCGCGTTGAGATAGAATTGAGGGTAGATCTGTGGGTTCATGCTCAGGTTTATCAGCTGAGCTTGGAGGAGGCGGGGGTGGTATTAACGATGCAAGGAGCCGTGGCAGCGATGTGGGGAATTGAGCTTGTCGAAAACGATCTGATACCAGTTGGTAGGGTGGTATCAAAGCGAGAGAAGAAATTTCTTCTGGAAGGTCGTCGTAGAGTTGGTTTATGTAAGGTGTCAGGTGGGATTGAAGGGGATGTATAGGAATAGCTAATAAGTAGATGTCAATGCAACTTTCGTGAATGTCTTTTGATGCCACGTACAAAATTGTTCAGAGAATTCTGGTTGCTCGTCCAGATTCCAGGACCATGCCCAGACAGTGAAGAAACGTTCCAATTGGAGTTCCAGTGCTTCCCGACCCAACCGTTCCAAGATGGATGCAAACGATCCATGCGTGACCTACGAAGTATATTGGCATAAGGAGGTGGAGGGTGCTGCATGAAGAACCTTAAATTGTTCATACGCCTGAGAAAGTTGGAAACGAAGGGCAACATCGCGCACAGATGCTTCATGGTAAAGGAAAGTTGACGCTGACTTGGCTTTGCCTTTGCCTTTCGCGGGAGGCTTAGTGGATTTTGATATTTCAATTCCCTACATTCTAAATATCAATGCACGGAAGAATCAATTTAGTACTTTTAAATCTCACAGCATGAATCCAGAAATTAGGCTCCGGGGACAACATAATCATTCGTTTGGTCTGAGAGTGGATGTGGCTCGATGATTCTGCTTCATGGAACATTCTAACCTACAGGTTAATTATATATATTTGATGAAATAGAATCATAGCGTACGTTGAGAAGCTAACAAGAGCTTTGGCAAGACCTACTTGGCGCAACATCCTGTCTCGAGACACTGCACGTTCGGCAGATGTGTAGAAAAGAATATGCGCTTGTTCTTCAGCATCTTCGTCATCTTCCGGGACAACACCTTCAGGTTTCAAAGTTGGGTTGTATATCGTCAAATATTGAAGGCTTGGACCAATCGTCGACATTGTGGTTGAGACCACGATGAAATATAGCTCCCGAACAAAAGGTTAGAATCAACTAGGAGACTCAAAAATATATATGATCCAGTAATAAGAAAGAAGCGAAAAGACTTCTAGTTTTTTTACAATCTGGCTTTTCGACTATTCCAACATGGCCGATTCACCTCTGGTTCATCACATACAATGTAATTCAATAACGGGGAAAAGCAACCCAATGCCGATGCCTTCCGTCTTGGAAGCTGACTTTTGGGAGAAAACACTAATATTCTACTTCAATAAAGTGACCTGCTTTGATATGCCGAGAGATACACCTCTTCAAACCAATGGACAAAGTTCCCCATTCCAAGATTTTCACATGACCGCCCCAGCTCGAGACTGGCGATAATTTGGCAGGAATGGGTTCCTAATCAGGCTAGATGTTTTCCCATAACAAGGTCCGAATCCCTTATCATCAACGACCGTGTATAATACTTTCCCTGCCCTGGTCAGAGCAGCTGGAAGAGAACAGTTTGACGCCTGTCGGCAACGTTCTCTTTTACCGTCATGACTCCCTCTCGACTCAGCCTCCTTTGTTAGCATTTGAATAAATGTATGTCAAAGAATTTCATCCGTAGCCTGAATAGCTTTCTCTCAGATATTCTTTTAATCATCCACACACTCCTTGCCTTTAACCAGTGCTCGTACGAATGTTCCCAAAACTTCACCATACATGGTCAATAAGATACTCATTCTAAAGTGTTTCCAACCGTGCTAATCATAGCTGACAATGAAGAGTCATCATCGAGACTATTCAGCGAATCAGTCTGATTTCATTCTTTTGTGTGTTCGCAAGCCTGACGAGGAGTGATCATTGTTCTTTTGTTCCCCATAATTCCTCTACTTTAGCAATTTAAGCTGGACGTCATCAAGTTCTCCATCCCCGTGCTCGCCCACGTTTCTACCGCATATATGTCGTCAGTACCCCACCCTTCACCTTCGAAAAGCTCAGTCAAACGGGAGAGACATCATCCGTATCGTGTAAGTCCAAACCCTGTTACTATGCCTCGATGAATTTAACTTTCGAAGAGGGCCGGCTGTTTATCGCACCGGCTCAATTCAGGCTCTGCTTCCGAGCTGGAAATCCAGACCATCACGCTCGCTGGTTCACTCACAATCCCCGTGCTCGTACAATCGCCATATCTCCCTCAAGCCTTTTCATCCACAACTCTGCTAGATCACTCTTCCAACCATTCTCCTCCACCCAAACTCCAGCAAATTTCCGACGTAACTGCAAGGAAGTTTGCCATTCGGGTTCAGAACGAGATGGGGCAATACCGTTCAGCCTGCATTCGTGTCGCGCAGCACAACAGACAGGTTTGCACCCGTATTGTTCACGAGGAAAGACGGCGTTGCGAGATACTCTATCGCGAGAATGAGAAGCTTCGAAATGAGGTTGCAACTCTCCAGAACCAGCTTCGAAACCAGGGAGTGGTTACTTCTCACTCTCGCGTACCTCGTGCCTCGGCGTCACCATTTCTTTTCGAGCCGCTGATCTCCCCGCAACAACTCCCATCTCTCGAAGAGGCGCTGAACGGCGCAGGTGGTACTAATTTTATGACCACCAAACACTGTTCTGTCCCGCCAGAGGACTATTCAGAAGATGAGCTGCGGTAAGTCTGCCTTCTCGTTTGACGCAGACGACTCGATTCAGACTATGTTGTTAGATATCCACCTTCACCTTCATCAAAACCCAGGGTGATGAATTCGTGGTAGTTGAAGGTGGTGATGACTCTGTGGTTTTCCCAAAAACTTACATAAAGAATCTCCTTACCTGCACTTGCACGTTTCCAGGATGTCGATGTAGTCCGCAGATGCTTCCATAATTTACAACACATTTTCCGAACCTGGACCTGAAGCCTGAACAATTATCAGTGCTAACTACCTACTTTTGAATAAGTCTTCCTTGAGGTTAGCGACCCTTGAGGCAATGCTTGGTCGTGAAGGATTCGACAGCGTGAGGCATATCCAATCCCGCCTTGAATATACTTGCCACATCAGGAAAGCTGTCCCACGCGTTCCCGTTCGGGAGACATGCATATGGATTGACTGATTTCCTAGTGGGAACTGATTCCCTAGGCCGTGCATGCCCGCTGTTGGTCCAGGCTGAAGCAAGTAAAGCTCTTTTTGCTATGGAGGAAGGAGGTCAGGACGCAATTCCAGGCATGGGTCCTTGTTTCAGACGGCGCCAGAAATGGATGAGCACTACATTCTTACAGTTGAAAAGCAACAATCATTATTAATGTTCAGAGAGAAAGAGACCTGTCAAGTGTTATTCGGAGGAGTGAAGTTGCTATGCTCGGGAACATAGTAAGGGCTGTTTACGACGGCTCCCCATCGAGAGGTTCAGGCTGGCTAGAAGCTTCGGAAGAGAGAGCTTTATTAAGTTCATGGAATTTTAAACCCGGCAACGCCATCAGATGTCGAGGGAAGGTTACGGGTGCAGTATTTGGTGCCTGCAGGATCCTTGTGCTGTTTAAACAAGTAAGATTATTAGTTTCTTGTCGTTGAGCTTGGCAAGAAGCTCGAGACATTCGTTTTTCAAGCATTCGGAAGGTCGTTTGGGCGTTGAGAGGCGTGGCTATTCGACAGTGACTTGAGTTGATGCAGGATAGACACCGAGTCTCGTAGTTGCATCGGATCATGATCCCCGTTGAGCGATGGACAGAGCGCGGGGAGAATATAAATCCGTTCATATTCAGTGTCAGCGTTCCATCTCTTCCCCTCTTCCCTCCCACTTACTGCTTTTTGGCTTTGCCGCATCGTCGCCTGGGCGCGCACCAACCTCTTTATTTTTCGTTTTTTTGAGAATCCCTCCCACTTTCATTTCATTCTCCTTCCTTTTATATCACTCCCTTCAACATGTTCTCACGATCTTCTGTGTGCTTTGTCTTGCTCTCTCTCTGGCTCTCCGCTGTATCTGTGGATGCGCTCCCGCAGCAGAACAAGAACAAGAACAACAACAACAACCAGAACTGCGCTGTATGTTTCATTTTTATGAGTCTGATTATGCCTTAATATTGATTGCACAACTCATAGCCGGGGCAAATCGTCACGGTCACGCAGACAGTGACTGCTGCTGCTCAACAGACTGGTACGACCGGTAACACTGGAGGCGGAAAGGGTATGTGGTACTGATTTTTACTACGCTAACTGCTGATTAGCTCTGTAGGCAACACCGGCGGCAACACTGGCAATACTGGAAACACCGGAGGTGGCAAGGGTAATACCGGTGGCAACACTGGCAACACTGGAGGTGGCAAAGGTAACACTGGCGGAAACACTGGCAACACTGGCGGTGGCAAGGGTATGTGCTTCACTATTTTAAAATATCCTTCTCTGATTAGTTCTAAAGGTAACACTGGAGGCAACACTGGTATGAATTTTTTGAATATTAGAGACAAGTCTTCTGAATCTGAGCAGGAAACACTGGTAACACCGGAGGTGGCAAGGGTAACCAGGGTGGCAACAGTGCGTAATCCTTTGTCTTTCAGCAGCTTGTTCCTAATACTGTCTTCAGCTGGTGGAAACACTGGTTCGTGATCGATTGCTTTCATGTGACCATAATTTAATCAATACGACAGGTAACACTGGCGGAAACACCGGCGGCAACACTGGTGGTAACACTGGCGGAAATACTGGCGGAAACACTGGCGGAAATACTGGCGGAAACACTGGTGGTAACACTGGCGGAAACACTGGCGGAAACACTGGTGGAAACACTGGTGGCAACACTGGCGGAAACAACGGTGGTAACAATGGTGGAAACGGTGGCGGAAACAATGGCGGAAACGGTGGGGCAGCTCAGACTTCCCTTCGTGAGTTTCTCTATTTGATTTATTTTTCTTTTACTCAATTATCATGTAGAACTCGATCCCTCCGTCATTGCCCCCGGTTTCGCTGATGACGGCCAGAACCCTCCTGTTGCCGGCCAGAGCCCCTCCTTGACCTCAACCAACAACTTCATCAACTTTTGTGTTGGAAAGACTATCACCGATGGCAAGCAGATTAAGGAGGGTTCTTGCAACCCATGCCCCATTGGTGATATCCCGTCCTTCGACAACATGCCTTCTGCCAAATTCGCATTCCCTGCCAACGGTCAGGCTGATATCGTCCAAAACACTGCGTTCACCATCAAACTCAACATTAAGAAAATGCAAACCGGTGTCTTCGTAAATGCTCAGAAGGTTGGGGTTTTTTATTACTACATTCTCACTTGGTTCACGCTGACCATTATCAGAACTACTTTGCCGCTCCCCAACAACTCAACGGTCAAGGTCAGATCATTGGCCATACCCACGTCACTGTCGAGAAGCTCGACGCACTTGGCCAAACCACCCCTACTGATGCTCGTGATTTCGTCTTCTTCAAAGGTATCAACGCTCCCGATGCCGGTGGCGTCGCTTCCGCGGCTGTCGACGATGGTCTTCCTGCTGGCGCTTACCGCGTATGTTCTATCAACTCCTCATCAAACCACCAGCCCGTCATTGTTCCTGTCGCCCAACACGGCTGGCTTGACGACTGCGCTTATGTGAGTAATCTCTCGCTAGTCTTTTGATTGAATTTGTACTCATACTCTTTTAGTTCACCGTTGTTGAGAACGCTGCTCAGGCTGGTGCTGCTGCCGGTGCCGGTGCTGCCAATGCTACCGCCGGTGCTGGAGCCAACAACGCAACAGCCGCTGCTACTGCTGGAGGCAAGAACGCCACTGCTGACGCCACTGCTGCCGGTGCTGCTGCCAATGCAACTGTAGCGGATGCCGCCGGAGGCAAGAACGCTACTGCCGCTGCCGGTGCCGCAGACAAGGCTGGCAACAAGGGTGCTGCTAAGGATGCCACTGCCGCTAAGGACGCTGCTGGTGCTAAGGATGCCACCGCTGCTAAGGACGCCACTGCTGCTAAGGATGCCACTGCTGCTAAGGACGCTACTGCTGCTAAGGACGCTACTGCTGCCAAGGATGCCACTGCTGCCAAAGATGCCACCGCCGCCAAGGATGCCACTGCTGCGAAGGACGCTACCGCTGCAAAGGACGCCACCACCGCCAAAGACGCAACTGCCGCTAAGGATGCTACTGCCGCTAAGGATGCCACTGCTGCCAAAGACAAGGCCTCTGCTTCAGCGTCATCAAGCTCAGCAGCTGCATCTGCTACTGACAAAGCGGCAGACAAGAAAGGCAGGCGAAGCGTTTTCTCTCGCAGGAGATAAATTGTGTTGCCCGTTTGGATAGTGGCATGACTGAAACGATGAAATACATAACGTGGGCTCCCTCACTCTCCCTTTACATATCTGTCGACCTCTAGCAGGCGATTCTCTTCTACCTTCCTCCTCGGGAAGTTCCATGCAAACCAACGCTTGCGTTTGGTTTTTATACCTTTATCTTTATTCTGTACCTCTTTGTACTCTTTTCTTTTTCGGGTTGTAATGCCGTCTCCCCACTACCAATAAAGCAGCTATTTCGTTTGGGAATTTAAGTCTCTGAAAGACTATTACGTAAGGCCTGCTTGCTCGCGGAGCTGATCCCCGTTTTACGAGTCGGATTCGGTTTTTGTCACCCCATTCTCAAGTCGTCTGACCATTTCTGCTTCGCGGGTATCATTGCCTGTTGAATACGACTTAAGAGCCGAAAGGTTGAGAAGTTGGATTCACAGTTCCTTTCTACCCAGCTGCGCCCACCTTTCAAAATCGATAACTACATATGTCCGTCTCTGGAAAGGTGTGTGCACGCCTTACTCTTACCGAAATCTTTCACTCACAGCAAATGACCTGCGTTCTAAGGTTGCCATCGTCACAGGCGGGGCTTCTGGTCAGCTCACACCACTCTCTTGGGCTCAAGCTTTTCCACTGATGCATAACCACAGGAATCGGCCTCGGAATTGTCAATCGCTTTCTTGCCGAAGGAGCAAATGTCGCTGTGTTTGACATCTCCAATCTTGAGCAGTTTGACGGACAAGCCAACGTTCTTGCGCTGAAAACGGATGTTTCAAAGGACGTCGAAGTGAATGCATCCATAGACAAGGTTATTGAGAAGTGGGGGCAATTGAACGTTCTCGTTAACAATGCCGTGAGTTGAAAGCTCTGCTTTCAATGACTGTTCAGAGACGGAGATCTGACTGCTTGGTTGGCACAATTAGGGAATTATGGACAACTTCTGTATGCAGTGTTCATTCCACAACAGTCTTATGCCATTTACTTACTCCAATCCTTTTTCAGATCCCATCGGTGAGGTGCCTGATGCTACTTGGGAGAAATCATTCGGAGTAAATGTCAACGGTGTTATGTATCTGAGCCGGCGAGCCATCAAGATTTATCAAGGACAAGAATCTAAAGGCACTATTGTGAACATTGCGTCAACCGCTGCAGCTCGCGGTTCAGCAGCAGGAGTGGCCTATACTGCAACAAAGCATGCAGTCCTTGGGTACGGGCGTGTCAGCTAGAAGTCTTTTTTCAAAGGCTGATCTTCCCACAGTATCACTCGCTCCACAGCGTTCCATTACGCAAAGGAAGGAATTACTTGCAATGCTGTCCTTCCTGGAGGTATCTAACTGCATTTCTTCATCCAGTATATATGCTCAATCCTGTGCCTAGCCGTTCCTGGCACAAATATTGTGACCGATCCCTCAGCATTGTATATGCCTGGGTACATGACCACGGAACCGTTCATGAAAGTCTCCCCTGGCCAATTGACAGTTGACGATATTGCGTCGACTGTCCTATTCCTCGCCACGAACAAGGCAATCAATGGAGCAGAGGTTGCAGCTGACAAGGGTTGGTTGACCGCGTGAGTATGAACAAGGGTTTACTGCAGACATATACTGTGGTGCAGACGAGGAGTACAAGAATAGAATCGCAAAAGATTGTTGTAATCACAAGATGACCAAAGCAAACCAAAAAAAAAGTGAACTGAATGCAAGTTGGATGATGGAAAGGAGAAAGGCACACGAACGGCGCCAATTTGCACGGTTTACCTCCTGCCACCATGAGCACTGTTCGCCTTCGCCACAAACCGCAGACAGAAGATGAGGATGCTGCAGCGCTGAAACTTGGGCCTGGTAATATCCCTTGTTCCATAGGTGGTCATTAAAATTAACGCGTGTGGTGTAGAGTTCAATAATGCCGGTTGTCTCCTCATATCTGAGGTTAAGTATCTCTTGGAGAACCGAGACAAAGATGCACCAGATACTGTGTACGATCTTAAATAGAAACTAGTATATCCCAAAACAGGACCTCATCAACCTTGTTAGTGTTTACAATAAAACGCTGGATTATGTCAAGATGTTCACCAAGTTTCATTCAACCGAAACTGCTGGTGCTGTTCGAGAGTGTGTCGTCCTATTTACCACTCTTTTTTCCTCGTTTCAATGTTCATCTTGTGTCTAGAGCTCTCCGCCGAGAACCCGCTCTCACACAATTTGAGACCGCCCAAATCGCTAATCTTTGCCCTGCAGACGTAGACGAGGCAAGGAGTATCATTCCTAGGTATGTAATCCATCCGTACTTTCAAATGATTCGTCGATTCCAATCTCTCTTTCAATTTGCAGTCTAGTGAAGATTGATGATGACAAACTCCAAGCTTTACTTGATGAGATTCAGACCATGCGAAAGTTCCAATCATAATAAACCCGCATTTTGAACTCTTCTTGACTTCAAGTCCTTTGTATGGCAGACTTGGTCAGCTGGTTCACCTGCCCGGTCGCCCCGTTACGGGCTGTCCATTTTCAGGCGCGTTCGTCGGTGGCGCGGGAATATACAATACTTCTAAACTACATATTTACACCTTGGGATGTCCAGACCTTTTCCTACGTAGAGCATAAATGAATAATCGAACGAGAGAACTACTTCAAGCGCTAGAACCATGTTGCCTCTTACAAACGACTAACCTGCTATCTATCTTATCTTGGACTGACGATACTCCTGACGAATTGAAATCATCACATTCTTGGCAATGACAACCATGTGTCTTGGAACCTTCGGAGTCACATGTAACTGAGGGAATCCGTGAGAAGCTGACTTTGACCTGTGTTAGAAGCACAGTAAGCTTTTTTCTTTCTCATTGCTAATACTCGTCATATGGTTTTCGATCTGAAGAGCTAGAATTGGGAAAAAGACGATCGTTTCGACTTACACGGGCGCGGCCCGACAGTGGACGTTACACCTCCACAAGCGAGAGCTGGCTTTGCTTCGGATCAGAATCGTCTGAATACATACCTCATACTTATAAAGTTGAGCACTTCCTCGGCCATGATTCCTTGGTACCTTCTTCGAACTCTCATGATGCATGCTCGTCTCTCACTTTTGAGTGCCGCCCTCGTTCTCGGAGCGTCGGTCGTTCAAGCCGCGATTGTCCCCAAGTTGATGCTCACGACCATTACTTTGGCCCAGCCGACTCTACTCCCGTCGGAAAAAATTACACCATTGGAGGTGTTAACACGTATGTTTCTAAACCAGCTGCAGGATCGTATGCGAAGGATACAGCGGTTGTTGTCCTAATGGGTTAGTTACGTGAAATGCCATCCGAAGCTCATAATGCTCAAGACTGCCTACTCTTTACAGATATATTCGGCTTGCCTAAAGTTGATAACCAACTGCTGACTGATCATTGGGCATCTGTTGGGTATCAGGCTTACGCCCCACTACTTTGGTGGTGAACCATTTCCTCAAGATGGATCGGTACGACCCGGATTTTCAAAACAACCAAGACGACCTATGCTCAACCTCACTTCTAGGTAAACCAAACCGAATGGTTCACTCACCACGGAGAGGATGTCACAACCCCCCTTCTTGTTTCCGTTCTCAAAACTCTCAAACGCAATGGCATTACCAAGATTGCCGCAACAGGGTACTGTTTTGGTGGTCTGTACGCCGTTCGTCTGGCACAAAACAATTCAGTTGTTGTTTCCACCATGGCGCATCCCTCACGTCTCTCCGTTCCTTCGGACTTCGAAACAGTGCTTGCGCAGTCGACTATTCCTATCCAGATCCATAGTGCTGAGTTGGATACGGGTCTTACCCCAGCATTGGCCGAGCAAGTGGATGAGGTCATGGTAGATTATGAACACGGGTATAACCACACAGCACACGCTGGTATGTTGTACCGAAAAGGGATGTTATAATTCGAGCTGACTGCGAACATAGGTGTTGGCCACGGATTTGCCGTTTCAGCAAATGCTGTAAGCTGTATTTCTTATGTTCAGAATTCTCGACTGATTATTTTGTCTGTACCATCTAGAGCGACCCCGTAGCCGTGGCGCAAAAGAAGCTGCCTTCCAAGGATCATGTCCTGGATCGAGAAGGCATTGGCAAAAAGTCATACTGGATGGTGATTGCATACTGCACAACGAACGATTTACGAAGGTTATGAATAACCCAATTCACATTTATGAGAACAACTCTTTCGTGCAGCTTCAGACTGAGAAAACCCGGCCTGCACAATTACACGTCCGATCAAGCGTTTACAACACCCAGGACCGCTTTGCGAGAGCAGCTAATACTCGGCCTCACTTGCGCATAATAAGACCTTTCTAAGCATGGAAGCGTGAG
>JAJTUO010000263.1:25000-27326 GCA_021399455.1 Flagelloscypha sp. PMI_526 | reverse complement strand
TAGGGTTGGGGTTAGGATAAGGCTATCTTGGTTCTGACCTTAGCTTAATCTTAGCCTTTAATCCCAAGACTAGCATAGAATAGAGTTCCATTTTGGCTTGTTGCTGAAGCATATGGCTAATACTCTTATTTTCTCACTATTCATGTGCTATACTAGACTAACATCTTTCAATCTCAACACAAAAACAGCTCAAAAAAAAATTTCCTGCTCCGCAGGATTTCTGAGACACTAGTACCCTAACTCTCACTCTAAACTCTCCTAAGTACTCAATAATCTCATCCTCTCATCTTACCCTTCATGTCTGCCACCACCTCTCCTCTAACCCTAACTAACTTCCTAACCTTAGGTCTCTCTACAAACTGTCGACCTATTTAATCCCAATTAACAAACAACTCAATTACCCCCAATAGCAGCTATAGTCGTCTTTTCAACACTACAGTCAATCATTTCCCTAGCAACACAAGTCTAGACACTAATCAATAGGCATCAGTCAATGGTCACTAGTTGATTGTCCATAGACTACAAACACAACTGTCTTGACACTAGTCAACAACTACTAGACTCTAGACATTAGACATTAGCACTTGTCTATGAACACTAGAGCTATCCACTAGTCACTACTTGCATTTGTGTAGTGTCTAACTAGCATCTCTAAATATCTATTTAATGGTCATACATGTCTATTGAAACATGTTTATTATATGCTACTGCATAGGTTCTACCTAAAAAGAACAGAGAATATCAACCCAGGAGCAAAGGAGAATAGAGCCTAGTAAATCCAATAGGGTCCTTGCTACTGCCAGTCATGTCTAGTCAGCATCTCTCAATATGCGTCTAACAGCCATACATGTATATGAAAATATGTTCATTAGACACTGGTGCGCATGTTCTACTCAAAGTGAATGGAGGAAAACAAACCAGGAGCAAAGGAGACTAGGGCATAGTGAATTTACCAGTCAGCAGGCTCCTATCAGTAATGTCTAGTCAGCACCTCTGGATATCAGTTTGGAGAGCATACATGTGTAGTAAAATATGTTCATAGAGTGCTAATGCACTGGGTTCTACTCAAAAGGAATGGAGGAGAACAATGCAGGAGCGAAGGAGAATAGGGTATAGTAGTGTCAGTAGAGAGAGACTAGACTCCTAGCAGTGGTGTCTAGTCAGCATCTCTCAGTATGCATCTGAGGGTCGCATATGTCTAATAAAATATGTTTATTAAATGATAATACACAGGTTTAACTCAAAAACGCGGATGAAAACAGACCAGGAGCAAGGGGGACACCTGGGCATAGTGAATTCACTAGTCACCTGTCTTCTGACAGTAATGTTTAGTGAGCATCTCTCAATGCGCGTCTAAAGGTCATACATATCTATTGAAATATGTTCATAGGGTGCTAATGCACAGGTTCTACTCAAAAGAACAGAGGGAAACTGATCAGAGGCAAAGGAGACCAGCATAGTGAATTCACTAGCCACTGGGCTCCTGGTAGTAATGTCTAGTCAGTATCTCTCAATATGCGTCTAAAGGTCATACATATATATTGAAACATGTTTCTTGGGTGGTATTGCACAGGTCCTACTCAAAAAGAGCGGAGGAAAACAAACCAGGGGCAAAGGAGACTGGGGCATAGTAAATTCACTAGGCAGGTAGCTCCTGGAAGTAATGTCTGTGCAGCATCTCTCAATAGGCGTCTGAGAGTCCTACATAGCTATTGAAATATGTTCATTGAGTGCCAATGCCACAGGTTCCACTCAAAAAACGCGGATGAAAACAAACCAGGAGCAAGGGAGACCTGGGCATAGTGAATCCAATAGGAACCCGCCTCAGTGCAGTCATGTCTAGTCAGCATCTCTGAATATGCGTCTAACGGCCATACATGTATATGAAAATATGTTTATAGAGTCCAAATACACAAGATCTACTCAAAAGGTCCAGAGGAAAACAAACTGCGAGCAAAGGAGAACAAGGCATAGTGAATTCACCAGTCACCTGGCTCCTGGCAGTAATGTCTAGTCAGCAATCTCTCAATACTGCTCTGACGGCCACACATATCTATTGAAAGTATGTTTGTTGGATGCAAATGCACAGGTTCTACTCAAAAAGAACGGAGGAAAACAGACCAGAGGCAAAGGAGAACCGGGCATAGTGAATTTACTAGTCACCTGGCTCCTGGCAGTAATGTCTAATCAGCACCTCTGAATATCGGTTTGGGGGGCATACATATATATTAAAATATGTTCATAGAGTGCAAATACACGGGTTCTACTCCAAAAACCCGGAGGAAAAGCGACCACTAACACAGGAACTAGGTGAGAAGCCCAAATG
>JAJTUO010000263.1:12500-15000 GCA_021399455.1 Flagelloscypha sp. PMI_526 | reverse complement strand
AGTTTGAATGAAATTTAACCCTAATTTAACCCTAACCCTAACCCTAAGCCCGGAGTTTATAGTAATTCTAATTCTAACCCTAGCCTTGAGTTCATAGTAACCCTAACCCTAACCCTGAGTTCATAGTAATCCTAACCCTAGGCTTAACTGCAGTGAAGTAACCCTAGCCCTAGCCCTAACCCTAACCCTAACCCTAGTCCTAGTCTAACCTTAACAATATATTTAGGGCTGGTTCACAGTCTATGCCTTAAGCCTCAACTCATTAAGCTTTGCTGCTAACTCTAATGAATGAGTTCATATGATAGCCCAGCCTTAACCCCTAAGTCTATTCACCTAGGATTACAGTTAGGGTTACAGTTGGGGCTAGGGTTAGGGTTAGGGTTAGAGTCAAGCTTATATTCAATGTCTGACTTAGGGTTAGGGTTAGGGTTGGGGTTAGGATAAGGCTATCTTGGTTCTGACCTTAGCTTAATCTTAGCCTTTAATCCCAAGACTAGCATAGAATAGAGTTCCATTTTGGCTTGTTGCTGAAGCATATGGCTAATACTCTTATTTTCTCACTATTCATGTGCTATACTAGACTAACATCTTTCAATCTCAACACAAAAACAGCTCAAAAAAAAATTTCCTGCTCCGCAGGATTTCTGAGACACTAGTACCCTAACTCTCACTCTAAACTCTCCTAAGTACTCAATAATCTCATCCTCTCATCTTACCCTTCATGTCTGCCACCACCTCTCCTCTAACCCTAACTAACTTCCTAACCTTAGGTCTCTCTACAAACTGTCGACCTATTTAATCCCAATTAACAAACAACTCAATTACCCCAATAGCAGCTATAGTCGTCTTTTCAACACTACAGTCAATTCATTCCCTAGCAACACAAGTCTAGACACTAATCAATAGGCATCAGTCAATGGTCACTAGTTGATTGTCCATAGACTATAAACACAACTGTCTTGACACTAGTCAACAACTACTAGACTCTAGACATTAGACATTAGCACTTGTCTATGAACACTAGAGCTATCCACTAGTCACTACTTGCATTTGTGTAGTGTCTAACTAGCATCTCTAAATATCTATTTAATGGTCATACATGTCTATTGAAACATGTTTATTATATGCTACTGCATAGGTTCTACCTAAAAAGAACAGAGAATATCAACCCAGGAGCAAAGGATGAATAGAGCCTAGTAAATCCAATAGGGTCCTTGCTACTGCCAGTCATGTCTAGTCAGCATCTCTCAATATGCGTCTAACAGCCATACATGTATATGAAAATATGTTCATTAGACACTGGTGCGCATGTTCTACTCAAAGTGAATGGAGGAAAACAAACCAGGAGCAAAGGAGACTAGGGCATAGTGAATTTACCAGTCAGCAGGCTCCTATCAGTAATGTCTAGTCAGCACCTCTGGATATCAGTTTGGAGAGCATACATGTGTAGTAAAATATGTTCATAGAGTGCTAATGCATGGGTTCTACTCAAAAGGAATGGAGGAGAACAATGCAGGAGCGAAAGAGAATAGGGTATAGTAGTGTCAGTAGAGAGAGACTAGACTCCTAGCAGTGGTGTCTAGTCAGCATCTCTCAGTATGCATCTGAGGGTCGCATATGTCTAATAAAATATGTTTATTAAATGATAATACACAGGTTTAACTCAAAAACGCGGATGAAAACAGACCAGGAGCAAGGGGGACACCTGGGCATAGTGAATTCACTAGTCACCTGTCTTCTGACAGTAATGTTTAGTGAGCATCTCTCAATGCGCGTCTAAAGGTCATACATATCTATTGAAATATGTTCATAGGGTGCTAATGCACAGGTTCTACTCAAAAAGAACAGAGGGAAACTGATCAGAGGCAAAGGAGACCAGCATAGTGAATTCACTAGCCACTGGGCTCCTGGTAGTAATGTCTAGTCAGTATCTCTCAATATGCGTCTAAAGGTCATACATATATATTGAAACATGTTTCTTGGGTGGTATTGCACAGGTCCTACTCAAAAAGAGCGGAGGAAAACAAACCAGGGGCAAAGGAGACTGGGGCATAGTAAATTCACTAGGCAGGTAGCTCCTGGAAGTAATGTCTATGCAGCATCTCTCAATAGGCGTCTGAGAGTCCTACATAGCTATTGAAATATGTTCATTGAGTGCCAATGCACAGGTTCCACTCAAAAAACGCGGATGAAAACAAACCAGGAGCAAGGGCTACCTGGGCATAGTGAATCCAATAGGAACCAGCCTCAGTGCAGTCATGTCTAGTCAGCATCTCTGAATATGCGTCTAACGGCCATACATGTATATGAAAATATGTTTATAGAGTCCAAATACACAAGATCTACTCAAAAGGTCCAGAGGAAAACAAACTGCGAGCAAAGGAGAACAAGGCATAGTGAATTCACCAGTCACCTGGCTCCTGGCAGTAATGTCTAGTCAGCAATCTCTCAATACTGCTCTGACGGCCACACATATCTATTAAAGTATGTTTATTGAATG
>JAJTUO010000263.1:0-2500 GCA_021399455.1 Flagelloscypha sp. PMI_526 | reverse complement strand
AGGGGGGATGCTGCTTTGAGCAGGCCTGAAAATGGGAGAGGCTGCTTTGGAGCAAAGATGCTGAAAGGTAGTGTCAGAGATTCCTGAGTAAGTGGAAGAGAGGGATACTCGCATTTTAGGGCAGGTTGTTGTTGATGGAATCCATAGTAAATGTTTCCTCTAGACTGAATTAATTAATCCCATAGTAATCTTAACTCTAGTCCTAAATAATACATAGTCTAACCCTAGCCTCTAGTTTGAATGAAATTTAACCCTAATTTAACCCTAACCCTAACCCTAAGCCCGGAGTTTATAGTAATTCTAATTCTAACCCTAGCCTTGAGTTCATAGTAACCCTAACCCTAACCCTGAGTTCATAGTAATCCTAACCCTAGGCTTAACTGCAGT
Organism: Flagelloscypha sp. PMI_526; assembly: GCA_021399455.1. Classification (NCBI taxonomy): domain Eukaryota; kingdom Fungi; phylum Basidiomycota; class Agaricomycetes; order Agaricales; family Niaceae; genus Flagelloscypha; species Flagelloscypha sp. PMI_526. The sequence continues at coordinate 2,113 of JAJTUO010000263.1, read as the reverse complement.
GAAGTAACCCTAGCCCTAGCCCTAACCCTAACCCTAACCCTAGTCCTAGTCTAACCTTAACAATATATTTAGGGCTGGTTCACAGTCTATGCCTTAAGCCTCAACTCATTAAGCTTGCTGCTAACTCTAATGAATGAGTTCATATGATAGCCCAGCCTTAACCCCTAAGTCTATTCACCTAGGATTACAGTTAGGGTTACAGTTGGGGCTAGGGTTAGGGTTAGGGTTAGAGTCAAGCTTATATTCAATGTCTGACTTAGGGTTAGGGTTAGGGTTGGGGTTAGGATAAGGCTATCTTGGTTCTGACCTTAGCTTAATCTTAGCCTTTAATCCCAAGACTAGCATAGAATAGAGTTCCATTTTGGCTTGTTGCTGAAGCATATGGCTAATACTCTTATTTTCTCACTATTCATGTGCTATACTAGACTAACATCTTTCAATCTCAACACAAAAACACCTCAAAAAAAAATTTCCTGCTCCGCAGGATTTCAGAGACACTACTACCCTAACTCTCACTCTAAACACTCCTAAGTACTCAATAATCTCATCCTCTTATCTTACCCTTCATGTCTGCCACCACCTCTCCTCTAACCCTAACTAACTTCCTAACCTTATGTCTCTCTACAAACTGTCGACCTATTTAATCCCACTTAACAAACAACTCAATTACCCCAATAGCAGCTATAGTCGTCTTTTCAACACTACAGTCAATTATTCCCCTAGCAACACAAGTCTAGACACTAATCAATAGCCATCAGTCAATGGTCACTAGTTGATTGTCCATAGACTATGAACACAACTGTCTTGACACTAGTCAACAACTACTAGACTCTAGACATTAGACATTAGCACTTGTCTATGAACATTAGAGCTATCCACTAGTCACTACTTGCATTTGTGTAGTGTCTAACTAGCATCTCTAAATATCTATTTAATGGTCATACATGTCTATTGAAACATGTTTATTATATGCTACTGCATAGTTCTACCTAAAAAGAACAGAGAATATCAACCCAGGAGCAAAGGTGAATAGACCCTAGTAAATCCAATAGGGTCCTTGCTACTGCCAGTCATGTCTAGTCAGCATCTCTCAATATGCGTCTAACAGCCATACATGTATATGAAAATATGTTCATTAGACACTGGTGCGCATGTTCTACTCAAAGTGAATGGAGGAAAACAAACCAGGAGCAAAGGAGACTAGGGCATAGTGAATTTACCAGTCAGCAGGCTCCTATCAGTAATGTCTAGTCAGCACCTCTGGATATCAGTTTGGAGAGCATACATGTGTAGTAAAATATGTTCATAGAGTGCTAATGCATGGGTTCTACTCAAAAGGAATGGAGGAGAACAATGCAGGAGCGAAGGAGAATAGGGTATAGTAGTGTCAGTAGAGAGAGACTAGACTCCTAGCAGTGGTGTCTAGTCAGCATCTCTCAGTATGCATCTGAGGGTCGCATATGTCTAATAAAATATGTTTATTAAATGATAATACACAGGTTTAACTCAAAAACGCGGATGAAAACAGACCAGGAGCAAGGGGGACACCTGGGCATAGTGAATTCACTAGTCACCTGTCTTCTGACAGTAATGTTTAGTGAGCATCTCTCAATGCGCGTCTAAAGGTCATACATATCTATTGAAATATGTTCATAGGGTGCTAATGCACAGGTTCTACTCAAAAAGAACAGAGGGAAACTGATCAGAGGCAAAGGAGACCAGCATAGTGAATTCACTAGCCACTGGGCTCCTGGTAGTAATGTCTAGTCAGTATCTCTCAATATGCGTCTAAAGGTCATACATATATATTGAAACATGTTTCTTGGGTGGTATTGCACAGGTCCTACTCAAAAAGAGCGGAGGAAAACAAACCAGGGGCAAAGGAGACTGGGGCATAGTAAATTCACTAGGCAGGTAGCTCCTGGAAGTAATGTCTGTGCAGCATCTCTCAATAGGCGTCTGAGAGTCCTACATAGCTATTGAAATATGTTCATTGAGTGCCAATGCACAGGTTCCACTCAAAAAACGCGGATGAAAACAAACCAGGAGCAAGGGCTACCTGGGCATAGTGAATCCAATAGGAACCAGCCTCAGTGCAGTCATGTCTAGTCAG
>JAJTUO010000262.1:0-27420 GCA_021399455.1 Flagelloscypha sp. PMI_526 | reverse complement strand
AGAGACTGCCTTTTAAGGGCCAGACACTGAGCCATGCCTTTTAGTTTGAAGATTCTGATTCTGCTACGATGCCCTGAATCCTCGGTACAGCAATACTTTGGATGGACTCGTTCAAGGCAGCGGCATCCGACTTTCCTACTCGAAGAATCCTCTTGGAGTTCGAACAACAACTTCCCCAAATTGCCGTTGGCTTGGGGGAAGTCATATGATGTCTTCCACTCCGCCTCGATTTTCCGTACCCTCTACGGCGTCGTTATTCGGCAATAGTCCTGCGTCGACAACGGCAATTCATGGAGCTGATGGGGGATCCTATGATTATGAGGTGCCTGCTGGGGGAGCCGATTACCTCTTCATTTTCTCCATTCAGATTCAACTCTTCTCGTGTGCCGTGGTGCTTGAGCATCTCTCGCATCCTACAACTGTCAGTGAACATGAGCATTTCTTGCATGGTGCTTTTTCTTCACTGCTGCTTCCACAACATCAACATTAACAACATTAACATGTAGAGTTGGGACAAATCGGGCGAGGACTCCATGCCCTCACCTTTGACTCTATGCCACGCCCCCAGACATGCATCCATTTTCGCACACTCCCTCTACTGTCTCACTTATTTTTTTTCTCTCACGACGCAAGATCATACCTGCACGTTTTCTTCCCTCGTCTGACAAAACTGTACGATCACTTCTGCGATGCCGCCCTGTGTTTTTATTTCCAACACTTTCGCATACGTATATGCAGTAACACCGCCCGCGTTTCTTACCTTTTTCTTGGTGCATCTGCAGTCCCAAAACCAAATGAATACCAATCATTGTGGACTTTCTGCTACCATTGTAAAGTTTTTTCCACCCTCCGCGCACACTTCTGATGCTCTTGCCTTTTTTACTCTACCTTACTCTCAAGATGTTGTGTTGTGTTGTTCTCACTGCACTCACTGCGTTGCTCCTCCCTCATTCGTTAAGATAATGACTGTCGCTGGGACCGCGAAGCGAGTGTTTTTCACGCGATAGGTGTCAACTCTGCCGCGTCAACGCCAGCTCCATCTGTCAGAGTTGCTCGTAAACGTACTGAAGATGATTGGCGTCAAGAGACTACTACGCAAGACATGTAGGCTCTGAGGGACCATAACACTGTTGCTTTCTGCGGTTTTCACTCCGCACGTTTGACTGGTCTTCGCGGTCTTGACCCTTCTTTAGGAGCACTCCTGCAGCTTCTGCATCGTGTGGAGACCGGGTTGTTCTCATGCTCATGCTCACTGCTATGAGAAGCTGAATTCCACTTTAATACTGGCATGTTTTTAAACCAATAGCATGGACCAAGGTCGTCTGCGTCTAGTTCTTTCCGGTGCTGGCTGATAATTCAAATAGAGGGAGTAATGGTAAACACATTTGGGATTTTGCACTGTTTTTGTAGGTGGGTCATTCAGTGCGCTGTTGTTTGGGCGCTAACACTGTCACCGTCGTGCAATTCTTTGTTCCGGTTACCGTTCCGTTTATCCAAAGGGATTTCGATAAGCAGGAATCTACTCTCGTTGAGTGCATCATCGCGACTGTGGTTAGTTTATCATTTTCTTTACACCTGAATATGTTCTTTCTACTGGTCCTTAAAAGTAATCTAGCATTTGGTATCTCGGTGATAAGTACATGTGGAAAAGATTCTGGTAGGATGCAGGAGACCAGAGTCACTGTACTCACAGCACTGCTGCCTCTCACTGCGCTGGAGTCACCAAACACGCCGAAGTAGTCAAGCACGCCGAAGTAGTCAAGCACGCCGAAGTAGTCAAGCACGCCGAGGTAGTCAAGCACGCCGAAGTAGTCAAGCACGCCGAGGTAGTCAAGCACGCCGAAGTTTCACCGTGACCTGACTCAACTTGAGCCTCTTGTGAATTAGTAAGCCTTTTGAATGTTGCTCCTGACCACCATCTATGTCCACCAGTGTCGCCTTCGTCTCATCTACATTTGAAAGCTCTGGATACCTCTTGTGTGTAAACGTTCGTGACACCTCATTTCATTTCCAAGGTCCTTTCTATATCTCAGTTATAGTTGACAACTTTTCACTTGCCCGAGCTACTATTTCGTTAACGTGGTCGCTGCTGTCCCTAACCACCTTTCCGCTTCAAGGCTTCTCGTGCCTTGCACCATCCTCATTGGTATCTTAGTAAACGGCAGTATCTTGGTCACAGAAAATTACACTCCTAATACTTATAATGTGTTCCACGCGGTACGCCGCAGGGACTATCTCAAGCGACTCTCATGCGCTACCTTGGCTGGTAGAGTTTTAAAGTAGATAGAACCAGCAATGAATCGATTTTAATGTCCATTTAAAATAGACATCGGAAGATGGACTGACAATTTTTCTCCCTACCTTCACCTAACCAGCTACCTTTTTGTTTTAGTCCACCTTGGCCTTGTTAGAAACATTACCCTTGCTACTTTTGAGTTACCGGATGATGTATTTGCCTGAACACAGCCTCTGACGACTGTGGCTTCTCCAGTGCTTATAGCGCCCACGTACTTACCTTCGGGGCGTTCTCCCCATCGCTAATGGGCGTTTTACTGTCTATATCTCTGCAACTTCGTTACAAGGGAATCTCTCCTAGGCCATGTCTAGCGATCGGCATCTTCAGCTATGCCTCATGGGAGGTTGTGGATTAATGGGACTTCTTTCGTAATTGTGCACCTGAATGAAGAGACATGGCTTCTAGAATGTTTTAGATTATCAGAAGTATAGACTTAAAAAAAATTTGTTGCGTACTTCTTTTTACAGACTTTTTTTCCCGGGAGCTATAAGGAAAACGTTGTTGAAGTGGCAGTGCTGTGTTAAACTCAAACCATACTTTCTCTAACGGCAACGCCATCTGGTCAAGAACGAACTATATGCCTCTATTTGGGAAGGGGAAAGGGAATCCTGAATTGTGCACTTGCTCATTAGAAGCAAAAGCTCATTGGGTCTCGTCTGGTTTTGAGAAGCATGAGTGGCAGCGAGATTTAGATGAGAAAGTGAGTAACGCTTGTGTGTTTTGATCAGCATATGCTTACCTTTGCATATTCGACTCAGAAACGCCACGACGAGGTTGGGAATCAGATCAGCGCCCTCACAATAACTTCCCATGAATCACCACGTTCCTTACCCCTGAGCCCACTGTTCACCTCTGCAAACGATATTATGAACAGCCAACCCACATCCAATGAGCCAGATCCATCGGTTTTATCTGATCTTCCAACTTCGTTGCAAGGTATTACTCAACTCCTGTTGACCGACAAAAGGAAAATTGGTCCTAGCACAACCCAATGCCCCTCCCGCTCGAAGCAGTACCACAATCAATGCTTCGCAGCCAGCAGCCGCTCATTCGCATCCTACCCCCACCAGCTCACGGCAGCAGGAAACGTCAGTTCCACAAAATGGGGAACCTCGCCGACCTTCAAACCCACCACGCAGATAGCATATCAGGAGCGTGCCCTGGAACGACTTCGAGATATTGAGAAAGGGGCTTCTGATGCTATATCCTCTCTTCATATTCCGGCTAATGCTCCTGATGGCTTTGACGAAGAATTCATTGCCAAACTGGATTGTGCTGAACGAACTCATACGCAGCTCAGCTACGACATTGATCGGGTACGCTCTACCATCGACCAGGTAAATCAAGAGAAAGAGAGGGTTATGGAGATTTTAAGCAAACTCGACAATGTTATTTCTGATCTAGGCAACTGGGTGCCCCAAAAAGCAGTCATGGAGAAAGATCTGCCCGCGGAGGATCCGGAAACGGACCCAATCTCAATTGAAAACGGTATGTTTCTCATTCTTAAAAGACCAATTCTTACGGTTGTACTCTAGGCCGTTATTTTGATGATCCAGTGAATGACCTCGGTATCCTCGCACAGATCATGATCATGCTTGCCGTGACCACACATGTCATCTTTGGTGTGGCAATTGCCCCTGTCAACTGGATTCTAGGCGTCGCCCGTGCTTTGGTCGTCACAACCATTACTCTGTTCTGTCCAGAAGGGCCTGATCGTGACCATTCGTTGGAAACCATGACCTTGGAACAGCTTCCGAGCTCTGTTGCCGACGCTCTCAACCAGTTCTCTAGCCTGGCTCATAAAACTACCGTTCATGCTGTGTGTCCTAAGTGCAAAGCCATCGCCTCACCTACATATGTCCGTCCTGGTGGGTGTCCAACTTACCCCAGCCACTGCCGCAATCGAATTCCTGGATCTGAGGACTCACAACCCTGCTTAGAGCCACTTCTCGAGTATCGACAGGAAAACCACGTCCACTGCGAACATTCCATACAGCATCGTTCGAAGACTACATCGCCCGCGAAATGACAGATCCCGTCGTTGAGCAGTACGGTGACGACAAATGTGACAGAGCCTATGAAGCATCTCAAGGTCCTGCACCGGACAACATCACCGATCCTTTTGAGGCCAATTTTTTACGAACATTCATGAGTGCTGATGGAAAGACACTCTTTGTCCAACGCCCTGGCACTACTGCCCGGCTGGTCTTCGCCATACATACCGACTACTTCAACCCTAATGGTCTTAGAAAGCGGGGCGCAACCGAGTCCATCGGAATCATCTCGTTAGTCAACCTTGCACTCCCTCCTGGAATCCGGAATAACCCAGAACATCTATTCATCTACGGGATAATCACTGGTCCAAAAGAACCCTCCATGTCCGAAAATGCCTATTATCTGCGTCCAATCATCAACGAGGCTCTCCGTGGTTGGAATCGTGGCTACCAGCTGCAACGTACAGCTCGTCATAATTCAGGGCGTCTCGTGGAATGGGCAATTGTCATGTCCATTAACGATCTTCCCCAGGCACGAAATATCTCTGGTTTTCCTGGTCATGCTTCCAAGAAGCTTTGTACGGTCTGTACTTTAGAGGGCCGAGATTGTATCCATAACACGAACTGGCAGGATTGGGGAAAGCATGATGTCAAGACTAAAAGAGAAAAGGCATTCGAGTGGCTGTACGCGCGTACAACCAAGGAGCAGAAGGCGATTTTTAAGGAACATGGTGTTCGCTGGTCAGAGTTCTGGCGCTTACCATACTGGGACCCTTCAAGAATGCTTGTCGTTGATGGTATGCACTGCATCCTCGAAGGCCTCGTCCATTATCACTGTCGCTACGTTCTTCGTCATGAAGACCCCAAAAGTCAAAGTTCAGCCGGCTTTGCGGCTGCCTACTCCTTCCCATTCCCTCCTTACGACCCACAAATTTATGCTATCCCGGATGATAAGGCCGCAGGTATTGCAGATATACCAAAGATCCATCGAATCCTGACAGAGCCTATTGCTGGAAGCAATTCTTTCACTAAGGACGCCATCTTGAAAAGACTCACAGCTACCCACCTCCATCCACTCAAGTTCGTCGCGAAGAGCCTCAATCTGCCTTCAGAACTCAACATTGATGGTAAAAAAATCCCCGCTACTGACAAGAGCCACTTTGCTGAAATTCTATTTGGTTGGGTATGATCCTATTCTTTTTTTATAAAAAATATCAGCTCATTCAATTTATCTAGCGAAAACGTCAACCACATGCAATTGAACGGGATGTTCTGAATTCAGCCCAGTCAGATCTCAAGCTAATTCGCGATGTCGCGGTAAAAGCCACTCACCCGTCTTGTCTTGATGCCCCTCCACACAACTACGGCGAGTTTGCTGCCGGCACAATGAAAGCAGCGGAATGGAAAGTGCTTGCCACAATTTATCTTGCCATTTCATATGTTCTACTTTGGGGAGATTTTAGCAGTTCGGATCCGCCAGCGGAATTGGCTGTTCAGTTCGAGGCCCTCAAACACACGATGGCTTTATTCCAGGCCGTCATTATTGTTTGCCGTTTCGTCGTTACCGATGACGACGTCGACCAGTATCGTACCTTTCTCAAGTATTGGGTTGACAATTTGCACAAAGTCCACCCCCACACGATTGGACACCCTGCGCGTCCAAATATTCATATATCATTTCACCTGGCAGACTTTTTGTTACTTTTTGGTCCTCTCTTCCACTGGTGGGCATTCCCTTTTGAGCGGCTGATAGGCACCATTCAACGAATAAACACGAATCATCAGATTGGCGGTGCGTATCTCCCATTCCTCGAAGACTTTAGGAATATCTCACCCCTATTAGGCATGCTCGAGGGGACGATTCTTGAATCATATTTACTGGGGGCAAATTTTCGGCGAGCCCTTTCACGACCTAATTGTCCTGTGATTATCCAGGAGCTCAATGCTCTACTCCACAAGGTTTATCCGAAGAAACGCTCAGATTCTCATGATGCACCAAGCTCAACGCGCCCTAATGCTGATAATATTGCCTACTTTCACTGGCATGGTGCGACTTACTCCCCATCCTCTACCCATCTCGGGAACAGCGTCGTTTGTTATCGCCGCCCAGGTGATGATAACCTTAGTGCTGGGCAAATCGCGCGTATATTTACCAAGGACGGCCAAACGACCTTTGAGATTCAAAGGCACCAATCCCTAACGCCCAACCAGCATGATCCATTCGTTCGTTTTCCGTATCTTCGAGCCACAACCTGGGCAACTACTTTGGAATCGGCACCTGAAAAAATTCCGCTTGAGAATATCTTCGCACACGGTGTTCGTTACGACTTCTCTAATAACCGTTCAGTCATTATCAACCTTGATAGCGTAAGTTGCACACTGTCCTCTTGCATTCCGCTTTTACTCATAGGTTTTGGAACAGCATTAACCTCTCGCTCAGTTTGCATGTTCATAGGCGTAGCAAATAACACAATCTTAATATCGAGACCAAACCATCCCCACATTCAAAACTAAGAACAATCCGATGAAAAATCTTGAAAGGACTGCGAATTCTGCTCATGCTGTGAGCCATCGCTAAACTACCTAAGTCCGGTCAACGCACCTGAGTCTCGTGAGGTAGGCCGAGAGCGATACGGAAACATCACCTGACAAAGAAGCAAAAAACAGGAAACGACTATTATTCGCTTGTAGTTTACCAATGTGCCTCGAATACAATGAAAGTTTTCTTGATGATCCATAGTAAATCTCAACTTGGGGAATTTATTCCTCTGTGATAAGCAAGAGACATGTTGCATCAACGTACACACATCTCGGAAGGCACACCGAGGCACTTGACTTGCAGCTCAGTGCTTGCAAACCGGAAGCGGACTCTAGGTGGTGAGCATCCTGACACGCTGACGAGCATGAACAACCTTGCATCGATTATTCAACTCTGGTTAATGCCAGTCAACTTGCCTGCTCCTTCGTGTTACACGCCAGATATCCTTTTCCAATTGGTTTGTAATCCTATTCCATTCGGCAGACGTGTTACACTGCACTCAAGCTCCCTTATGATACCCTCCGACCGCCCACTTATTTGAATTGCCTCTTACTTCGTGAATATCATGTCTTTTCTATCGTCGAGGTCTCCAAGGATGTCTGGACTTTTTCTCGGTGAGTCGCTCCGAGAATCTCATTTCACTCGCGAATGACAAATTCTTATACAGCCCTTTCACCAGAGGGTTCTTCGAAGAGGGAGCTCGTTCCATGGCTCTCAGATTGCGTTCTCAAGAAGGTGTTTGGGTTATGGCATCGACGCCTCTCTCCCCGGATACGAAGCAAACCAATGACAACCTTGGCTCCGCAAGTAAGCATGCGAGAAGTTTCATTTGGAGGCGTTGTGTCGCTCAACTTCATTCCAGATATATCGTTGGTGCCGACCGCGTTCACTACCTGTTCCTGAGTGAAGAAGTCTCTTCGTCTCCAGATTCTCAAGCTCACCTACAATAGAGGAATATCAAAATGCATACCCCCAGGCTGAACTTATTGAGAGAGCCAAAAGCAATAGAGTTACTGGTCTGACAGTTTCAGGAAGTACGACTCAGGTTTCCCCCTGCCCCCAGAATCTTGTTGTGAACTTAGTGTGAACTTCTCCGCAGCATGGGGTAAAGATCCTGAAGGCACGAAGTACGGATTCGAAGATGAGGCCAGTAAACATGCTAATCCTCCGAACTACTAGAAGTTGAAAGAGGATCTTGATATTCCAGATTGAACATTGGTGAAGTCATATCAATTATTACCCTTTCCTCCGTACATTCTCCTTACGAAACACCAGTTACTGCCACTCAACTTGCCTGCTCCTTCGTGTTACACGCCAGGTATCCTTTTCCAATTGGTTTGTAATCTTACTCCATTCGGCAGACGTGTTACACTGCACTCAAGCTCCTTTATAATACCCTCCGACCGCCTGTTCAAGTCTGCATTACATATAAAGCCCACTTATTTGTATTGCCTCCGGTTTCGTGAATATCATGTCATTTTTAACGACCGCCTATACTTTGTTATCTCAACATTTTACCGTCGCAATCCCTTTTGTGTTGAGTCTCGTGGGTCAATGGTTGAAGTATATTCGTCGCGAAGGTGTCATTTGATCTCTCCTCTTCGCGAGGATGGAAGGCGGAGTCTGAGGCGTTGGAAGTGGTTAACAGAAAGGCTGGCCCTACTTTTCCTGGCTGTACATCGCTCATAATGTGTATAGTTAGTTTTGCATAGTATAACATGCATTATGAAACAGAGTAACAAGGTGGGCCTATGGCCTGCACAGTGGTACTAGTGACTAATCGCTAAGTAAAAGAGGCTATTGATTCATAGAACCCATATCTGTAGCGATAGCAACGTACAAAAAAAGGTGTCAAAGGGTGAAGAGAAAGCCATTGAAATTCAACGGCATACGAATTTTTAACAATATACGAGCGGCGAGCTGCTAGGAAATAGCTTAGATTCGACTCGTTGTCAATATCAAATTTATGGGTTAGAAATTTGAATGGGTGTAAACACCAAAAGTTAGAGTAACAAGGTGAAAGGTTCAGTCAAAAATGCATACACCCCACAATGGATATGAGATTCGAGTGGGTAAGATGATACCGTGTGGCTGGACTTACGTGACAAGAGATGATTCGGTCAAAGCTCCAGGCCTGGGGAAAGTTTTAAGGACCAGAGAAGATCATGAAGTATAATATCACAAACATTAACAGTTTTGGCGTCACGACGCATTGCCCTTTGATGAAGGAATGTTTAGGTAACTGATTCCCAATCAAGAAAAGAGGGATGAGGGCTTACGCTTTATACTGTCCCATTAGCCAGACGTATATTCCGTGGAACCAGTGGTATGGTCCGAATCCGGGGGACAGAGGCTTGTTTAGCCTGGGGGTATGCATTTTGATATTCCTCTATTGTAGGTGAGCTTGAGAATCTGGAGACGAAGAGACTTCTTCACTCAGGAACAGGTAGTGAACGCGGTCGGCACCAACGATATATCTGGAATGAAGTTGAGCGACACAACGCCTCCAAATGAAACTTCTCGCATGCTTACTTGCGGAGCCAAGGTTGTCATTGGTTTGCTTCGTATCCGGGGAGAGAGGCGTCGATGCCATAACCCAAACACCTTCTTGAGAACGCAATCTGATAGCCATGGAACGAGCTCCCTCTTCGAAGAACCCTCTGGTGAAAGGGCTGTATAAGAATTTGTCATTCGCGAGTGAAATGAGATTCTCGGAGCGACTCACCGAGAAAAAGTCCAGACATCCTTGGAGACCTCGACGATAGAAAAGACATGATATTCACGAAGTAAGAGGCAATTCAAATAAGTGGGCGGTCGGAGGGTATCATAAGGGAGCTTGAGTGCAGTGTAACACGTCTGCCGAATGGAATAGGATTACAAACCAATTGGAAAAGGATACCTGGCGTGTAACACGAAGGAGCAGGCAAGTTGAGTGGCAGTAACTGGTGTTTCGTAAGGAGAATGTACGGAGGAAAGGGTGATAATTGATATGACTTCACCAATGTTCAATCTGGAATATCAAGATCCTCTTTCAACTTCTAGTAGTTCGGAGGATTAGCATGTTTACTGGCCTCATCTTCGAATCCGTACTTCGTGCCTTCAGGATCTTTACCCCATGCTGCGGAGAAGTTCACACTAAGTTCACAACAAGATTCTGGGGGCAGGGGGAAACCTGAGTCGTACTTCCTGAAACTGTCAGACCAGTAACTCTATTGCTTTTGGCTCTCTCAATAAGTTCAGCCTGGGGGTATGCATTTTGATATTCCTCTAATGTAGGTGAGTAGTGAATTTCGAGCCCGGCTTTGGCCTGAGGCTCTTGGCTTTGGCTCAAAGAATCCCGGGCCAAAGCTCCAGGCTCACTAAGCCAAAGCTCTACAACCACCCTTTTTCTGCTTCTCCATTCTTTTTGTGTGCTTTCGCTGCTATCTCATCTGTCGTTTTATATTCAATTTTGTATTACTTACTACCTTTTTTTCCTCCAATACCCTGCTAAGTAAATGCTGAGATTGCAGTTGGGAGAGTAGGCTACTTTATTTGAGCCAGTGGGCATATGCAGTTGACCATGCTTTTTTACCACCTGTTTCAATTACTTCCTACAAAAGGGTGTGAACACCAAAAGTTAGAGTAACAAGGTGAAAGGTTCAGTCAAAAATGCATACACCCTCTAACGGATATGAGATTAGAGTGGGTAGGATGATACCGTGTGGTTGGACTTACGTGACAAGGGATGATTCGGTCAAAGTTCCAGGCCTGGGGAAAGTTTTAGGGACCAGAGAAGATCATGAAGTATAATATCACAAACATTAACAGTTTTGGCGTCACGACGACCAATTGGAAAAGGATATCTGGCGTGTAACACGAAAGAGCAGGCAAATTGAATGGCAGTAACTGGTGTTTCGTCAGGAGAATGTGCGGAGAAACTGTTAATGTTTGTGATATTATACTTCATGATCTTCTCTGGTCCCTAAAACTTTCCCCAGGCCTGGAACTTTGACCGAATCATCCCTTGTCACGTAAGTCCAGCCACACGGTATCATCCTACCCACTCTAATCTCATATCCACTAGAGGGTGTATGCATTTTTGACTGAACCTTTCACCTTGTTACTCTCTATTTACTATATCATCATGATTTAAGGCAGGAGAAAGCTGCTTCACATTGGTGAAACGACAGAGTGGGGATGATTTGAAGATTTTAACCTCGCACGATCCACTACTCGTTGTTGGTAGCATCTCCCACTAGCGGTAAATTCAGTAACTTAAAAGGTTCCGCAAGAAATTCTTGCCTATTAAGTTCGAATAGTCCTCTGAGTAAGATATTAGCGTACCATCCCCTAACCAAAGTCTCCTTGAATGAAATCATGCTACTATCATTCCTGGACCCCATACCCCTCAAGATTGTATCGTATCATCTTTTACATTCCAAATGAGGGGAAGTCCGACATTCATGCTTGTGCTCTTGCATGTGCCCCTGTGACCCTCGCTGCACTCAATACAAATCAATCACTGCTGTGTCCAAAATCCCCAGAATCGTCAAGTACGCCGAAGTCGTCAAGTACGCCGAGGTCGTCAAGTACGCTGAGGTCGTCAAGTATGCCGAAGTCGTCAAGTACGCCAAAGTCATCAAGTACTCTGACGATTTTTACATGCTCCTCACCGTCCAACCGTAATGTTTCTCATCGAGCTTTTCAAACTGTGTCTTCCCTTTTTCCTGCTCAGCTTATCCTCTGCCTCAGCCTGAAGAAGGATTGTTGGTACCACTGCGTTTTGCCTGCGGCGAAAATTGTACCCGAACGTTCACGTCGGCCGAGCTTATCATCAGCCACTGGGTTGATTGGCGCGCCTTTCGTACCTTTCTCTCGACTATCATGTTCACAAAGCACAACTCTATCGTGTGTCATGTATTAGTATCTGCAAAATACAGCCTTTCATCCTCAAGGATTTTCCGCTTTTAGCCAGTTGGATGGTGGGGTCCACCAGATGCTTTCGCTTGCTAGTCTTTGTTCATTGCTTTGTACGTTGGATAGCTAAGTCGAGAGCAGGTATGACTGAGACAGTGTTACAGTGGTCGGGAAGGTTAGAGAAGAGTCGTCCGTGGGGGTACTCATCTGAGGCGCACCTAAAGGAATGTCACAACTACGGTGACCAGCCAAGAGTGTGGGATGTAAACGGACGAATGGCATGGTTGTGGTACCTCAGAGCCCGCGTGTCCGTCGTCCTACTTTCTACGCCAATCTCGACACGTTTATGGGCAGCCCTAGCAAACAGTGGGGCAGATGGCGCCGCAACAAAATGGACGTCAATCGCATGAAGAACACTGCCTTCGCGTTCCCAACGACAATCATCGCCTCACATGATTCCATTTCTCCAGCTACCCAAAGCCACTGAATCGCTCCCTGCATGGGACTCACGTTCATATTGGCCAACGCCTGTATGTTTTTTATGGAGCCACTTGGGCTCATTTCGGTATCGACACATCATCCTGCTGGGACATTATCCTTCTCCACCTGGATCACCATCCGAGCACGTGCAATCGTCGACTGCTTAAGCAAGTGTTGCTAGTGCCTGGATTGAGCTGAAAAATCTCGTTGCGATGAGAGGAATATTGACCCACAGCGAACTTGAACTACGAGCTAGCGGTTGAATAGGTGAAGCGGTTGGTCGAGACCATACGCCAGCCATTGTCGGAAGCCAATCCAGTGCAACAGGGTACGTACCGGAAAGATAGGTATACTTTGTAGTTACTCTCGACCCACAATATGGAAAAGTAAGAGTCTCACGCAAAATAGATTAGAAGCAGTAGAGTATTTTCTTTGTTTATATTTAGAAGTGGAAGCTTCAATCAAATTGCCTAGTATTCTTTAAAGTTACTCAACGAATTGTCTGCCCATGGCCCATAAGCTAAGATCGGTACGGAACCCAGCGATCTGTGTGGCAGTATAGAGGAAAGTAATGACTATGAGACCAACCAAAGCGTCTCGAAGAGCCGTCTTTACAAACAAGGCTACTTCTGCCGACCATGGCGAGGAGGAAGGAGCTGGCTTTACCGTATCCACCACTGTCCACACTTGCAAAGGATTCCCGCCTGTAACATCTCTCTCATCCGCAGCGAAGATAAACAGTTTACCATCTATTTTGGAGGTCTAAGGTGTGTCAGTGAAGCGAAACACCATAGAGAGAGTACACACAGCAACTTGTTGGGAAGACCCAAAGCCAGTGGGTAGGATATCAAACAGTTCACCAGTTCCACGGTGGAAAAGGTATATTTTATCATGATCAGAACCACTCAACACTAAGTCATCATCCCTTTGCATGTTCACGAAAGTAACTCTGCGTGCGAAAAGCTTTTCTCGAGTACTCGGCACTGGAAAGGTTCGAACACGCGCATCATCGTCAAGACGAAAAATAGACACTCCTTCTTCAGGAACATCTATGCAATAAAAGTTTTTGTCTGTATTGAGAGAAGCACTTCCACTCAAAAAAGCGATGAGTAAGGGAGGTGACAGTACAGAGAGCCAATACTTACATTCGAGTGCCTGTAAACCGACTGCCTATCGGTGCGCCATCAGGGTAAATAGTGAGGCTAAAGGGATAGAACGTGAGGGCGCGGGTCAGAGTGGGAGTTGAGAGGCGAACATTTGGCCGGCCTCACGATCAAAAAGCATCACCTCTCGTAGATCTCCCTTTGAAGTTATAAGGCTGAAGGCAATATGAACCGGAGTAATCGTGGAGATTTGCTCGGTAAAAATAGGGCGAAGCTCCCGGTGGTGGAAGGTATGTACTTGAACCAGTCCCTTACAAGTGCATATGGCGAGGCGGAAGGTTGAAGGATCCCAAGCCATGGCGGTTATCTCCGGGGGTATTGGGATGAAATGAAGAGACTGCGTAGGTGTTGGATCATGCAAGCGTGTGACATATATTTCCTCGAACATCTGCCTCTAGCTATCCATTAGCACTGAGTAAGTGGCAGAATAAACCTCACTGTAATATTTTGCTTCCAAATTGAGATAAATCCTTGTTGGGTCCCACTGACAAGAAAGACGTCCGGCTCATCTGGAAGAAGCATCCAAAGGAGTGAAGTTGTTGGTCCACGATGAGCGGCACCACCAGGACGCAGAAAGTTTTGAAATGTTTCAAGGTCCCATACGAATGTGTCGCGAAGGGAGCTTCAAGCGACTTAAGATTTTGAGAAAGGATTTAGGCAACTAGTCCCAGAATGACCAAGTTAGATTGAGGCTAGTTTTTAAAGTAGAGGAAGCGCACCTAGTCCCAGAATGACCAAGAGGTCAAGATGGGGACTAGGACTGTAAGTACTGGGTCTTATATACTTGGGGACTGAGTCATGAATACGAAGGAGTCGGACAGAATCATAATACAGTATGAGTCGTAAGGTCAGAAGGTGTGATCACAAGGTACAGCTTTAGTCAGATAGCTGTAGACGGTCCGTGGCTGCGCTCCGGGAGGCAGTATGATAAAGAAAAGAGAAAAGAAAAAGGAATAAAGAAACGGGGATAGGAGATAAGTAAAGGGAATAGGAAAGGAAAATGAAAACGGTTAATTGGTTCATGACAGAATGTACCTTCAGTACCTAATATTATTGAAAGAGTGAACTATAGAACTCCGGACGTAGAAAACGTACCACCAGCAGCAACTAAGGACGCTTTTGGATGGGCAGCAATACAGAAAATGCCATGTCGATGACCGCTCAGGTTAGCCTTGAGGATAAGCTTCCCTTTCTTCGAAAAAGGTGAGGACATAATATGAAGAAGGTAAATGGTGATGAATTTGTTATAGTAGATTCCACCGTTCTTAAGACCAAGCCTGAGCGATTATTGAAGAAAAGTATCAATTGAAAATGAGAGTAAGCAGACCCTACTGTCACACATGTCACAATAGCGTGTTTGAATGGTCTTTTCACTCCTCGATTAGTCTATCATATTTTGTTCGAACCTAGTAATTCAGAATTTCAGCGTTAACAGCTGTCGCACCTTCCACACCGCTGCCACACTTCCCACATAAACCCCAATGAAAATAAGCACACTGTCACTTCGACTTTCGTTGGACCCATGATTGAGATCTTTGAGTAGAAGTAAGATTTTTTGTCCCCCAAAGAGATTATGGAAGAGAAATGCTGAGAGCACGAGCGCTGTCCAACCCAACAGAAGAGCGTGGATAAACCTGTCAATCACCCTCATTAGACCCCTCGGTGCCACAACATGGAGAGCCTGCTGATGCGCTTTGAGGCAAGCATGTTTGACCCCTCGAAGAGGACAGGGGGATGATTCACAGTGATTCCAGTCGCAATTGAAGCAACGTGGCGCGTTTATTGCGTTACAATGGAAACATCGTTCACCAGGAACTGTGTTAGCATTGTGGCGCTTTAGTCCCTGAACGGCATTGTTATTCAAATTTGGAAGCGTTTACAATAGCGCATACCAGGGAAGGGCGATTATTGAGTCTGTTGTTTGAAGCCATAGCCTAGAGCATTGACAGTTCTGGGATGGTGTTAAGTCCGCAGAAACGCGTCGTTGTCAAAGAAAGTACCCAAAAGTCTCAAATATATCGAGCGGTGTGGACAGAGGATAGTCGCTGAATGGCTAGGTAGAGGGGTTTTCATGAGTGTAATGCGTCACTCTTTTGTAGCCTCGCGTTTCCAAATATCTTTGACTTCTATACTCAGGGTCTTACAATGGGCTCCCCGCAAGACACCTTATTGTTTCCAAATCCAAATTTCGTATATCAGATGCATGCTACCATTCTTCTGTTTTATATCCTAGATTTTGAAACGGCCATTAACTCCAATATTGTCGTATCCTCTTGCTCTCCTCTGTTAACCGATTGCCGCTCTAGACAATACGATAACAGATCTCTATGCCTCAACATCGATCTAATATTAACCTAAAAAAACATGTACGCATTGCGTTAACTTAAACCTCGTTCGGTGTAACTCACTCCTCGCCAAAGACAAGCATGCTCCGTATCAAAGGTCGCATATTTCGATTCGACTCCAATGCTAGTGGATGCCATACTCTCGTTCCCACTCTTGTATCTTCTACTGGCGACCGGAACCCCATGGTTGAACAAGTCTTGCGTTTTCAGACGATTCAAGCATATATTCATAACGTTGCTGTTCATGTGAGAGTGAATGGGCGCCGGTTGACCTACCATATGTATTTTCGCAGACACTGCCGACAGCCTCAAAACGGAATAACTTTGATCTATGGAGATGTCCTTCTTATCCGTGCTTCGAGGACTGGCGACATTGCTAGGGTGGTCAACACACCTTCATGCGATCATCTTTTAGTCAAGAGGATATTTGAAAAGTGAGTAGTTCTTACTACACAGTACAATATCACCTCCCCGCTCATATGGCAATATCCATAGAGTTCAACCTAAACTTCGCCAGTGGCAGAAATACGGGAATCCGTCTAGAGAGATTTCAATATTCCTGTAGTTCTTTCTCTCGTATAACCTGCATAATACATACATTTAATTACGATCAGTTCTTGGACTTGCAAGGTCTTGGTGATAGTTTTTTTGATACATCAATAGAATGATCCGTCTTATTGTCTTGAGCCCTTTAAAAGAGTCGTTCACAGACTGCGTAAGCTTGCCTTCCATCCCATGGATATTAGAATCAAGGCTGTCGCACCTCCCTTTTCTCTTTCCACCGCGAAGGGACTTCCCGAGTTATCGACCACCTCCAGCACTCCTTTCATTCGACAAACGAATGCAATCCTGGTGACATCCCAACAACCATTCGGCCGAGTCGCAAAAGTCAGAAAATATTCACGATATTCGCCTTATATTGCGCACAATAGCACCTCAATCCATGAAGATAGTGATCGTTCTTCTTCCATGTTGACCCCAGTTTCCGAGACTTCTGTCTCAGCGGGACTCCGAGTGCCTACAGGACTCCGGGCGCCTAAGGGTCCAGACCGCGTCCCAGAGGGCATTCTGTTTGAGACACACTTGTCAAAGCATTTCACTGGTGAACGATTCCAGAAGTTCAAAGTGCGATTCACACTTTTCTAGCTACATTTCTACTTTTCTTGACCAATTTCAAGAACACTCTATTCGAACTTGTCCCGCAAATCCTTGATCCACAGAAACCATACGGTTCTCAGGAAAAAGGAAAGATTACGACGCTTGAAAACAAGGTCGGAATTTCATCTTTCGTTGAAATTTGTGAATATAATACAGTATAGATTCTTGAACTGTTCCCAGAAACGGCACATTTCACACGCAACTGGCCAATCAAGGCATTCGTGATGAAGAAACTGAAGAATAAACCAGCAGGTACCAATGGAAGCGGAAAGAGCAGGAAGAGCAAAAGTAGCAAGACTATTCGGGGGAACGGCAATGCATCTGACGAAAATTCGGAAAAGTAGGGAACGATTGAGGGGCCTAGGGAATGATGCTTTGTTACTGCGCTCCACTCTCGCGATTCGACGGCTTGTACAGGATCTTACTTGATAGTATGCAGAGTATGTTCACATTCTCTATTAATCTGGTTTCGTGAGTAGGAGCACGGAAAAACGACCTCGAGGTAATCAGGGGACATAGAATGGCGCGGTTATCTAAGTTGTCGCTATGCCAGGGGTGCTTGAATAGGGCCGTGTTGCTGGGGCGTATCGATTCTAAATGATGAAATCAGAATATGCTCTTCGAGAGCTCCAGGGACAAACTTTGCCGTGTACTCCACAAAATGACTGAGTTAGAATTTAAGTTTTTTGGATTGATACTCCCAGCAAAACGGCTCTGGCCTGCCCTTTAGACACGTACAACTAACCGACGAAAATTTTCGCCATTGTGAGATTAACTGAGGTGCTGACGGCAATGTCCTAGGTGCATTCATCTTTGCCCCCCAAAAAGCGCCGCCACCGTGACTTTCTGCGACCCTCTCTTAAAAACCACAACAACATCGAACGCCTCGATAACAAATTCATGTAGATACTTCAGAATGATATTAGAGACATGATATACTAGCATCTGCCGAGAAAGTTGGAAAGATAATTGCGCAGAATGAATTGTGTGGGGACTTGGACGCGTCGAGTGCTGGAGATACAATGTTCGGGACATGCACGTAGCAAAATCTTGTGTATTGGATAGCAGTACGAATATAAAATAGATACTTGTACAAAATCATTCCGAAGAGACCAGGATTTGGGATACGTGAAAGTACTCAACGACCCTCGCAAGGTCAAGCTCGTCAGTAACCTGCGTATGGACCATTATCGAGATCATTGAGGACGCGGAAGGGGTGATAAATGACAATGAAGAAGAAGATGTGAATAGAGGGAGGCAGAAATTAAGAGATAAAACACCTCAGAACGGTGGAGGCCAGATGTGGCTGTGTTTTTGGGGGCCAGAAAGTCAAACTTGCAATGTCCTACGCTGAGGCGTCCAAAAAGGAGATCTTCCATTTTTGACACATTTCTTTTGGCTGGGCTCAGGGACAATTAGGCTACCAGGCCCCAGGGTCCTTATGGCGATGGTTCCCTGGCAGTGTGACTATGTCACCTTTTGATCACCTAACAAGGTCATATCCATTCACGACTCATTTTGACTGCTTGCGCCTTGCATTGGCATTCTACAATTGTTCGCACAATGGAAAAGTTCGACAATAAGGACATCCATTCAAATAATAATAAACTTTTGTTGCCCCTTTCCTCTTTGGCAGAGTTGTGGTTTTAAGCTGTCCTTCCGTTGTTTGATTTAAAGAGCATCTTCAGGAATGCCCATCTACTCTTTACAGTCTGCTATTATGTCGGCACCCACGATCAACCACGACCCCTCTTCGACGGTGCCAGTTGGGGACGACGTTTCTCCAAACACGAGTCCTACACCTTCAGTGAGTCCTCGTAGCTCCTTTAACATGAGACGCTCATGTAAAACCACGCATAGCATCGTTCGCTCTTGAGCTCAGGACCAATGCTCGTTGATGTAAGATGCCTTTTTTTTTCAGCTACTTGAAACAGAAGCAATTGTTTTCATCAGACCTCCGATGTACCGCCAAGTACTGGAAAGCGTGCTAATGAGGTATGAACTGTCATTTTTCTTTGCCCGAAGAAAGACACTCAGCTGGATACCACTCTAGGAAACAGATGCTCGTGCAGCTAAACGGCATGAACCGGCTTCTCAGGTGCGTGAAAACCATGATTCATTTGCATTATGTCCTGAAGCTATGATCGATAGTCTTCTATCATCCAGGACGCTCGTAAACACGAATTAGGAGTTCTTCGACAAGAGCTCCACGATACCAAGGCAGAACGTGACGATTTACAGGACGCACTTACGGAGGCACAGGACAAGATCCAAATCCTGACAGAAGCCGTTGTATGCTTTCACCGATGACATGTTTTACACCACTAATTGCTTTAAGCACAACAATCAACAAAAGGCATCTCACGAATTCAAAACCCTTCAATCCCGCTACAGGAATCGTATCAGGACGCTTGAGAAGGAGCACACCGCAGCTCTGGCATCTTTGACCCAACTTCACAATAACGAAGTTGGTGGGTTGCAGTGGGAATTAACAATGATGGTGTGTTCATTGTTGTTTATTTATGCTTCTTGCTGCTAACCTATCGCTTCAGAAGGAAAACAATGATGCTCTGGAGCTTAATAAAAAGAGTGCTAAGACTACCATCTCTTCTCTGGTGCGCCGCATTAATTGAACAAAAATTTCACGTCTCTCATCTAGATTCTTTAGAAAATGGAGCTTGACCAAGAGCGAAGCATCAATCGCAAATTCGATCAAGAAGCTCTCAGTAGAGCTGAACAGCTCTTTCGAGATGCAGCAGAGGTCTTTAATGAAAAGTCTATGGCCGTAGAGACCTTAATCGAGGAGCTAAAGAGGGGCGGTAGTCCCCAAGATACTGAAGAAGTCTTTGTGTAACCAAAAAAAAACGTCGTTAAATACATTTGAGTACACTTCACCTTGATAGTTGTATTTGCAGCGCCCAGTGCCTTTTTTCCCTTAGTACTCAACGTCGCCTCTATGTTAATCGAATTGGGGTTTAACGGTGTTAGTATTCAAAACAAATACAGAAAGGGAAGCTGTAAGGCCACTGCGGAGGCCAACACGAAAGATCAGGCGAGACAGCTGAAGAGGACCGCTCTATGGGATTCGATATGAGCGTAAGAGATAAGGAATAACTAAGGTAAAAGGGAAATGCGTCGGAACATGTAGATAGCCGGGCCTAAGAGAGATGATGTAATACAAGGGTATTACAGAAGTGAAGGTCCGGACATAGTTTGATAAGCGTACGCGTACCACTTTTTAATCTACCATTGTTGGACGTATTCGTACAACAATACAATAACTATGGCTCGTCCCTGCCAATTGTGTCCCCATGACGTTTCTTATTTACGCTTATTGTTCGTCAGATGAACTGAAAGACCCTGAACTTGTATAAAGGAGTTCACCTTGAGCTACTTTCCCCCATCCTTTCTTCCTTCCGTCCTACTCAAAGTGCGTTGTCACGTTATATCATCCAAATTCCTTGTTTTTACATTGACTATTAAGTGTGGAGCAGAGTGGAGGGTGCTCTCGCTGCTTGGCGGGGGCCACACCGGCGTGCGCATAATCCTCACTCTTTTCCCTGGATGATTATTCTCTGATGCTTATACTGTAGCTACTATCGAGTCCGAAGGAGCTAATACGAGACAATATTCCAGTACAGCTTCCTTTGAGCATACTATCGTATACCTCTCATTCTTGTATTTTCTAGGAGAGCCAGCTGTAAGCCGAATTGGTTCACAGTCGCATCGTGATAACCAAAATTCATACCATCCTTGTTTGTGTCTCATTCTCACAAGCGCTACTCTCACTGAAGGTTCAAGCAGATCACGACCAGAAAAGAAGGGCGCGAGGTTCTCGTGGGCGATCTACCCTAGGTATTGTTGTGAAGAGAACGTTGCACTGGTAGGCTGACTTTTCATCTTTCAGATGGAGGTATGGATCAACGCGTTGATATTCCCCAGGAAAGTAGCGCCTTTATTGAAGAGGTTCCAGACGTCGGTATGTTTTCACGTCTTTTGCTCTTTATCTCCTACATTATAATCAGGCACAAATGTAATGCCAACTGAAAATCATCCGGGGGTCAGTTATTAGTTTCGTCAAACATTTTTCTTCTAATTGCCTTGTACAGCAATTCGAAGCGATCGTTATGGAGCTGCAAAGACAGAACAACTTAACACAACATATGTTTGAAACTGCTATTGAAGCAAAGGTAGGTCTTGCGCAACATCCTTGAACTTAAGCTTACATACCGCATAGAAAAAGATGGAATCAGACAATGTAACGCTATTACATTTTCTACAGACACCCAGACACCTCGCGCTTAACAGGTTATTATAGGCAGCCTTGCTGCATCGCATTTCAGAACTTGAGGTGAGGGGGAATATTTGTTTTCTCTCGTCCAAAGTCTCAATTAAGGCTTAGATGGCCAGGAACTCTGAGACTGAGGAGATGAGTGAAATACGCAAAACTAGGGAAGATATTGTGAGCTGATTCACCTTTGGTTCAATCATACATACTTATTCAAAGTCGTAGGCGGTTTTCCAAACAGAGGGGCGACAACTTTCAGAGCGGCTTACTACTGCAATAAATACGAACAAGACACTTGAACAAGAGGTACAAAAGTCTCGTTCAGAAATCGTAAGTTTATCAGCATCTTCGATAGAGTTGTATTGATAGTTCTGGAAGGAAAAACTCAAGCATCAATTGAGACAAAGTCAGATGATAGATAAGCAGCGTTTGGAGCTACCTTCTGCAAAACCCATTCCGGGGTTTTCCAGAAGTGTTGGTCGTGAAACTCGGACGTCAGAAGAAGGTAAATTGGCTGTATCGTACTTTATGGGCAAATCTAGAGTCACCTTTTAGGATCTGAAATAATGCGGCCTTGCCCAGAAGATAATTCTAATAGGCCAACGAGTGGCAATGGAGGTATGGCGCGTGTGTTGGCTATTTCTATCGCCCTCTGATCACTGCTGTAGACAATGAAGTTCAATATCAGCCTAGTGATTCTGTCCAAGTTCCTGATAGTACGTCCTTGACAACAATCACCTTTGCTCGAAGGCTGACACGGAATAAGATATGGAAAGACGAGGGACTAACCATCGGAGGACATGGCCAAAACATCGTACTGCTCCTCTTCGAAGCTCCACCGCAACTCGAAAAGCAATGTTTACAGAGTCCCACAAGTCTCAAGCTATTGGTACCTTGCCATTTATAGATCCACTCTCCGACTCGAGCGACTCGAGCGACGAAAATATGGCTTCAGGAGAAGAAGACGAGGACGAAACGAGCTCATCATCGGAAGACGTAACAGTGGACCCTAAACTTGTCACCCATATTGTTCGCGAGGTGTTCAAGCAAATGGGAGGTCAGCCACAGGCGACGCTGGAGGGAACGAGCCACTCTAAATCTGGATTAAAGCAAGTGGTTGATGAGCAGCAGGTTAAGATTGGAAAAAAAGAGCATTCGCGCTGGCTGGTAATGTGTTTTCTCTGTTCTCATATTATATAGTTCTCATTCTTGTGCAGGCAGCTGTTCGGTCATTCCTTTTTCTTTGCACTGGCGCTGAAGGCGTCAAGTCATTTGTTCTCGATCGTTTTGCAGCAAGCGAGGAGGAAATCAAGGCATTTATGGAAGCTCCGACGGATACTGAGACGGTTGGCCCTCGAGCAATTGCTCATAACAACGAGCTATTCAGGATAGATTTCGGCCCTAACTGGACCGACTCCCCATGGAATCATGAGCTTTTAGATGTACTAACCGAATGTTTACAAGAATATCAAACGAAAGACGGTGATTCTAGGCTGGTGAAAGTTAGCCCAGAGTATATTCGTGCGCTCTTCGCGCGTCTACTCGGGCAGGTTCAAGGACGGTATAAGAAGGCTCGTAGACTTATAGCGAGCTCTGGAGGGGATATGAGAAAACTAACAGAACTCGATGAGAAGGATAATCGCGAGGCTCTATCCCGGACACAGCGTGGCCATGTAAGTTCCATCTCTTTGTCGGAGACATCTCTCACGCATATTATAGAAATTTGATCGACGGTCGACGATTGTCAAGAAGGTCATACGTGCGAAAACATCCGAGTCCAGCTCTGACCTTTATCTCTGGCACTTCATCGAGGAACTTCTTAAGGTCCTCGGTCGTGAGGGTATGTCCTCTGAAGAACTCGTCACAAAAAGATCCTCGCCTCTCAAAACACACTATGTTGTTCGTATCCTCAGCTGGAGATCCGACTACATTGCGAAGGTTCTGACTTTCATCGATGGCTATGAAGTGCGAGTTCGCGATCACGGGACCTCTTTCATCGCAACAAGAGCTTCAACTCCCCGTTACAGGTCTGGCGAATCCGGTGCTGAGGTAATTACCTCTACGCGCAAGGCGGCACGATGTCTACCGAAGAACCTGTACTCATCAGAATGGCTAGAAACCCGGCCCGTTTATTATAAGATCGAGCTGGAGGTTGAGCCGAAAGAATTTCGCCTTCTACGCGAAGAACTATTTGATCTCAATCGTCTTCGTAACTCAGGGCAGCATAAATAATGAATTAGCCAATATAGCCCTTCGTAAATATAATCTCAATAAGAATTACACCTTGTATTCACCGTGAGGCTACCCTCCGACATCAAGGCGTGATTGGGACGAAAATGAGTTAACTACAAATATTTTCGGAGTCTTTTCCCCCTTTCTATGATTAGGCGGCTGGTCACCTAAGGTCCACTATCGTCAAACAGAGATCCTCATACCTCGAGGGAATAAGGTTCTATGGGTCCTAAAAGCCGAAAGCGGGGAGAATATAAATTAAAGGTTCGCAGTATTAGCCATGTGTCCTGTCAACTTGGCCAAAGGAAGCTTATTCCTCACCTATGAAGATATTTACAGCTAGTAGATAGCGAAAAATAATAATACCAGTGTTTATACAGAATCTCAAAGGCCGCGAGTACATAATTTTCAACGGTATGTCGCTTATCAGCCAACTTGCCTCTAACCCGGCACTATTGCCAGCGTTTTGATGACCTCGGGTTTTTGACTGACGGCTTTGGGTACTTGACGGCTTTGGGTACTTGACGACTTCGGGTACTTGACGACTTCGGGTATTTGACGACTTCGGTGTTTACGACTTTCACAATTTTGAATTTGAAGAGCAACGGCCAAGAACTGATCCAGTAATTCAAGAATTACGATGTACAAAGGAGTGATTTGCAGTTGCCCAGCCAAATCCGTTACTATCGCAAAAATCAATATAAATGCGTACTAAATAAAAATACAAGTTGTGACAAGCGAAACAGGGCAATCCTCAGAGTAGGGCGGGTAGTTTACCTTAATGGACAGGTTTTTCCTCCCCCAGTTCAGATGCGAGATTCGAGAGCCCGTTGAGCTTTATTCAGTTGCGAAACCCTTCTTGTTGTCTTGTATTCTAGCGCAATATCCCAGGGACTGCTCGGTGAGAGCCTCCCTTTGTAGACACCAGAACTCACATCCACCCGCTTGGATCCTCCTACTGGAAGCTCAGGTCGAGCTAGTCGTTAGGTTCGAGCGTCCACCGGAGGTACACGAATCAATATGCATGGAATGATGGCAATATAAGCGTTTGGCTGACCTCGCGCTTCGGATAAGTAGAGTCCAGCAGCGATGCCAATGCTCTTGGCGCAAGCGGGGCGGCCGACAGCGGTCTTTGGTTAACCCGACTATACAGTGCTTTTCAAGACGTTAGTCAGACCGTGTGCAAGATATTACAGGAGTTAAACCCAGACATATAGCACGAACCAGAACCCAACAGCCACTAATAAGATATGGAGTTCTGCTTACATGGCATTATTAGAGCCAAGTCACATTCCAAAAGAAAAAAACTTGGATGCATTGCGCTTTACTCTATGTACTGTATTTTCCCAGCACGTTCTCTCAATAAGGGTCGTAGCGACTTTGCTTTCTCCTTCACGCTATCCTGTACAGGATCGCCTTCGGTCGCAAGAAACGCTTTCGAGATTGAAAATAAGGCCACTTCTGTCGGTTCGTTCCCAACCACATCCCACTCTCTGCATACAATATAACAGATTCCTTCTCTTGTCTTGTCCTGCTCAATCGTTACCAAACGCTCCCCAAACAATTGGCAATTTTCGTTCTGAACGGTTACGGCGGCAATTGACTTCAGACCTCTGTCATTCAGAGCTATCCACCGAACAACATGACCCAGAAGACCCTCATTGGTAGATCCTTTTGCGTACCCCGTCCCTCCTCGCGTTTGGTAAACGAATCGCAGATGCTCTTCTATTCTTTGGACTCTCCCCCAGGCCTCCTTTTCCGAGCCTTGATGCATGACGTATACTCGCAAATACTTGCCTAAAAAGCTGGGGTGGCGAAGAGCCCGAAAACCGAGTTGTGTGTCTTCAGAGGAGTGGTGTGCCGGCGGGGCCTGTCCATAATCCGCATGAAGTTGTTCCGACTGCGTAGGAATACCCCATGATATGTCACCGTCTATCGGAACAGGTGTTGACGCTCGAAGAACTGGAGACCGCGGAGGAACTTTTGCAACAGGACCAACTAGAGAGTGCACTCTAAAGTGTGGAGGCGCAAAAGAATAAGCTACATGCATCCACTCATTTGACCTGAAAGTCACTGAGCTGATAAATACGAAACCTGTTTTAATGAATACTTACTCTTGATCTTTGACTTCATACAAGTCAAAGGCAGGCGTTAGCGTCGTCTGACTCGTACCATAAATCCACACATTAACTTTGACGCCAGAAGGGAATTGCTGAAGGTCTTGAGTACATTCAAGGTTGGTCACCTGACCGTACTTATGCTTTCCAAGTTCTTTTCGCATACTTTGGGTGAAGCTGTGCGCCGCGCTGTATGGAGGGAATAGGATCTCGACCTGCCGACCAATCCAGGGTGGCGATATCAAAGCTCGGTGAACGGGAGGAAGTTCAGGGGCTTCCAAGTAGATGGGTGGGAAATGATTGATAAGGTTTTTTTTCCAACTCGACACTGTTGCTTGAACAAGCCTCAAAGTTATGCCAATCTTTCGTCTGAGAAACAGGATCAGAATATAATTCAGTGAAGTCACCTTAACGTACCCATAAAAATTTTTCACTGTCATCCTGAAGCGTCAGCCAGAGAGTTTGACGGTTGGCCCTAGTTACTTTGTAGACAAGACCTGCACGCCGGCCACTTCGCACTCGCACAAATGTTCCTTCAGTCAAGTATGGCAGAGGAACTAATGGCGGAACGGTGTACTGGGATCCTACTTCTACATGAACAGGATGATTGGACGAAGGAGACATGTTCAGCTCATCGTACAGTATCACAGTGTATTTAGGTTCCTTCGCAGCATCCGCAGGGACACGGACGACGATAAAGATGCGATCATTGGCCCAGACTGGCTGGCATTGTCTCATGACTTGAGATGCGAAGAGAGGGCGTGGAAACTCAAAGCCATTGCCAAATATTTCGTATAAATGGCCGATTTCTCCGCATCTCCTTCGGTACGCCATCTCGAAAACTGCAAACTCTCCATGAGGCATATAGGAGCACGCATCCAAATACTCAATAGGAACGCATATCACTGCGAGTTCCAGTAACGGGATCTACCACCACACCAGTTCTCACTAGTGACCCGCTGGCAAAAGCTGCCATCTCTCAAATTTTGTCTCAACTTGGCTGCAGGTCGTTCAAGCAAGCAGGAAATACAAAGCGTAGCCTCGAAGCCCTTAGTAAGCTCTTCTCTGCAGTGACACGAGTCGCACAATCGTGGTACAAACGACGAGACGAGCGAACGGATACGGCGTGTCGAGTTTGGACTCGTCTTCTTCTGTTCCGTGCGTGCTAATTACTAAGCCCCAGTCGTTCGTATATGGGCCCATTTTGCATTTTGACCCATTCGTTGGTGATAATATCTGCGCAGATTGGAGGAGTTTTCCGGCGTGCAAGTTCATCGATTGCCCCTACGAAGTGGAAATGGCGTCCAATGCCTTCAACCTGAGCGAGTGTCTGGAGGATGGGGCCCAGGTCGTCCGCCCCGTATATTCGAACGACGAAATATACCCACCCCGGAATCCAAGGGAGAAGAAAAACATCTTTGATTGCCGCATGGACTTGAGACGCGTGAAATTTGCGAACTATTGGCCATTCAGATGGCATCTTTTAAACGCTTATTAACGTAGCTGGTAAGTAAAGAAGCGAGCAGGAACTCACCTCCACTTGAACACGAATTATTCTATTTGACGTGAGTCCTCCGTATCTGAACCCGTTTCATTGACACGCTCAAAACGTTCCTCCATTAATGTTGGGAAGTCAGGATGACCCTTGGCCTCCAGAATTAGCTGCTGCATCGAATCGCCAGCTTCAAAAGATTGGTGAAAACCCTTTGATGCAGCTAAATCATATTGCCCTAAATAACATTCAGCACCTCGCTCTCAGTGCTGATAGGAATACTCGGACGTGTGCGGTTGGGAAAGCATCGGACAATATGTTCCTCAGGCCTATAAGCGACAGCTGGAGTTGGTCCATAGTGGTGTTGGTAAATCGAGTCATTAACTAAGAGCTTTCTTCATTATTACTTTCGCTGCC
>JAJTUO010000261.1:0-27585 GCA_021399455.1 Flagelloscypha sp. PMI_526 | reverse complement strand
CAGAGTCACCGTCCTCCAAAAAACCAAATTTGGGAAAACAGCCCGTCAAGGTAGAGAATCACGATTTCCCAAGCGCTTCTAATTGACCCCGAGCTCTCCCCGCAGAATGTGAACGCTCCTCCAGAAGAAATTTTATTTAAAACGAGGACAGCACTTCTAGGGAAACTCGGAAGTCTTATGCAGACATCCACAGATATTAATTTTAATGCGTCTTTCACCGTTCCCAAGAGCATCGCTCCGTCATCCGACATTGAGCGTGTTGACTCCCTTACGCAAGATATTCTGTCTATTAGCGGATACCAGTGGCAGTATGAGGTCCTTATTTGGTTTCCCGTTGTATGAAGCTGAAAGTGTCCGTGAAGGTCAAAGGACAGACCTACTTTCAAAGGCGGTCATAGACTACGACTTACTTGCACGCTCTCAAGCAGTAAAATCAAGAAGCTTGTACGCGATCGCCTTCCACGTGCGTCCGATAGCTCCGTGACTTTCCACGGTCAAAAGTTTTACGATTGCAATGGATCGTTGACGTTGACGTCCAAAGCGGACGCTGCTAACGGGGCCCTCGCCATCGTCTCCGTATGGATGAAGCATAAGTGTATTCATCCTTTCCCCTCCAGTTCCGGGTACCAGAGAAGCTCCCCTTCCAGATGAAAATTTAGAGGAGGTAGAATCACCATTCCCAATCAAAGAGAAAACTCCCGCCCCGCCACCCCAACCAGCTCAGATAACAGTCACAGTAGAGTAAGCCCACTCTTTGAAGTTACACCCACAGTGCTAACTCTCTTGTAGTTACGAAGCGATGCGACGGAGACGAGCCGCTCGTGCTTCAGCGGCATCAGTGCTCTGCCCACTCCTGAAGGAACTCCAGCACCATGCCCTCCGCCCCGAGACTGATAACAAACGATCAGCATGAGTCGAAAGCAGGTCTCGATATTGCTATTGCAACTGGTTCAACTTTCTGCTCTGAACCAACCATTGCCACCAGATCCCACCAGATGTCTTGGTGTCTGAGAGCCCTAGATCTTGTCCCTAGCAAGGACCTACATTCGGCAATTCCCGCTTCCTCTTTAGCTATATTTTAAAAGAATATTTCCAGCACGCTACTCTACTGCAAACAAGAAGCCTCTTTTCATCAGTAACATGGTATGGTTTTAAAAGCAAAGAAAAACTAAAGCTTTCTTCGTTGGAAGGCAGCCAAATATACTGTAATGTTTGTAAGTAGAACACAATCAAAATCGCAGAGGAATATGCGGCAAAAAAGTACGAGAGAACCCAAGTAACATGAAGAATTCACTATGATAGAGAGGGCCAAAAAAAGTAGCATAGAGATACATGGGGTAGATGTCCGCGATACTGGTCAAATTAGCTTCACTTCTTGAGCAGTTTCTCATGTAACATTGCACTTTTCAGCTTCGCACGCAGGTAATCCAACCGAGCGTCGTACCGAGCATTCACTTCCTCTCTCCGCCGCCTGATGTCATCCATGTCATCCTGCACGGTTGCCTCCACTACGATAGTCTCCTCTTCAGTTGCCTGTAATAGATTTTGACTGGAAAGAGATCCTGCACGTCCACGCGTGGCCGAAGATGGGGCAATATGCGGAACACTCGAGAAACTGCTTGCATCGTCGTGGACACGACTACCAGCGGATGATGCAGTATTCGGAAGTGGTAAATGGCCGGAGCTGGGATTGAGGCTGGAAGAACTTCCATTCCGGCTGGACATGCCTAACGCCAGTCCAGATAAGTGAGATGTAGTAGACATCGGTGGAGCGAGGTTTAGTCCAAGACCAACGGTACCATTCCCACCAGTAGGCAATTTGGAAACTCCCGTCCGTCTGCTACGGCCAGATGCAAGACTGCCACCAGAGTTCTTTCGAACTAGGGATGTCGCACGCGACGGATTAGAGGTGGAAGAAACGGGAAGAAGAGCATGGAGGGCTGCGGTGCTCGAAAGGGATGTATTGGTTTTTGACCTTGTCACCTTCCGCCCAGCCGTGGAATGGGTGGAGCGAGCATTCGAGAACGCAGTACCAATAGATGTATTCGAATGAATAGACATCATGTCACTGTTGTCGAAGCGCCTTCCGAACAGGGGCCGAGCGTATGTGCTGAACCCGTCCTCACTTCCGAATTCCGAGCCAGTAACACTTCCATGGCCAGGGCCTGAACGGTTACGCTTGGTGAGGAGAGAGAGCTCAAGACCATTGAATGAATCCATCAGACGACGACACTCCGCCTCGACAGCTGCAATTTCTTTGCGAATGTCATTACTGGACTTGAACTTGTCGTTATCGTCGCTATAAGGGTTGGTTGCCAGAGAGCTGTCAATAGAACTCAGCTTCCCGGGAAAGGAAGAAGGGGGTGTTGCTGAGACAAGTCTCCGCATACTATGGTTAGACTTGGTGTGCATTGTTGAGATAGATTTATGATCAGGAATATGGTGGCGATCGCCGCTTTGACTAGGACGGGTTCGGCGAGACGTCATAGAGATAGCATCAGACTGAGATAGGTCTGTTGCCAAAGAGGAAGTGCTTGATTTTCGGGTCAAGACTTTTGAGAGCCTCCTTGTAAGTGAGTTGGACACTTTGGAAGGCGAGTCAGAAACGATACTGCCGGTTTCACTTGGAGCGCTGAAGTCATTTGAGCTTTGCTGAGTTCGACGCGAAGAGCTGCCGCGACGGAAAAGAGAAGACATTCCTGAGGTTAGGGACGTTCTTGAAGAGGATACCGTGTTGATATCGACTTGGAACTGGGAGTTCGGCCGCGACGAGGTAGACACTACAGAGATAAGAGAGTTATTTAGGTATATTGGAAAAGGAAAACGTACTTCTACGGTTGTCTCCCGATGTCCCATGGACGCTGTCTCTTGCGGTTGGAACAACAGAGGTTTCAGTGGGGACGGCAGTTCCACCTCCTCCAGAAAAGCGCTCAAATAGGTCTTGTCGAAGCATTCGATAGTCATCGCTGGAATTGAGTAAGCATTATTTTAGTTACCACTTGATTAGTGGCGTACTCGGACAAGACGCCTTCTGCGTGTGCTGAGGCAAGTTCGTTCAGACGCTGGGCCAAGCTGACACTAGAAAATAGATGAGATGAATAGATATATGTGAAGAAGAAATCAATACGCACGTTACTGAATCAGCAGCCTTTCGATGGGGGAGAGTGGATTCGGCGAACCGGGTTTTCGAGGGTGAAGGAGTGGCGGTTGGCACAGGGGCCGGAAGTGGTTTGTCTCGAGACGTCGCAGGTGCAGGCGCCGTCCGGGCTCGTTCGTGACGGGACCGCTCAGGGATGAAGCTGTTGGCAAGCGGGCTGGGAGGGGGGGGAGTCGGGTTGGGAAGAAGTGTATTTCGGGATGACTTATGAGATACTTGCGCTTTGGGAGTGGCGGATAAGTCTCTGTCCTTTCCCTTCAGTCGCCCATACTGTATGATGTAAGCAAATATATAAAGGATTGGTATTACGAAGGCCGCACAAAACGTTGGCGAAGGACCGACACCACGGATTCACCCTTGTCTTGAACTACAACGGTCACATCGTTTGAGTTCTCATCAGGCTTTCGCGAGAAGATTCCCATCTATTTGCATCGCCTAAGATGGAACCCAAGCTGGTCGCCAAAGTCCCAAGAGCCAGTCGAGCTAGATGATGGTTTGAGAGAAGCGCACTTTCTCACCTGGTTCCAACAATTTCCTAACATCAATCCCTGAACCTCACCTTGAGGACGTACAATCCGCACGTTATCCATCACAAATTGGCTTCTAGCGCTTCGTCTGACATTAAATAATGGCACGTTTAGACCCATATGACGGATAAAAAATATTGGCTTGGGTGTAAATGTTGCTGTTTAGGAACATCTCTTTTCAGCCCACACTCTTTTTCGACCTGTAGAATGTGCCAAGCTCCTTCATGACTTCCCCAAACGTCTGTGTCACTACCAAGCTACCACCAATCCACTTGGGTAATTTTGCCTTCACATGTGCCTTACTGTAACGTTGATCCACCAACACCAACGAGGCCCAGTCGGCGCGATGGCGAATGGCTCGACCTGTTAGCTCATCTATTAGCCTCATCTGTCGAAAACAGCGCGGTAGAAGATTTTACCTATGCTCTGGTTCACAGCATTCATACACATATTTTCATATAATTCTTGAGCTGCGTCCCGTTCACCAGGAGCCTTTCCCGACTTCTCTTGAGTGCGCGCTACATAGCTAAGGCGTTCTCGTAGCTCTGGAGATCTCATATTCGCGTAAGGCATGCCTATGATGACGACCGAACGTGCAAGGTCTATTGTTAAGTCAATATTAACAAACGAAGACCAAGGTATCTTGTATACCATCTTTAAAATTTAGGCCTTCGCTCAACTTGGCTCCTATGACAGCAAAAAGCAAGGCGCCCCCTTTACCACCTGAGGGCTAAAGACGCGAAGCATAAGCATACCAACATCTTAATAAATAGTGCCAAAAAAACTGACTATAGCAGCAGATGAATAATCGGTCAGAATCCTTTCGACATCGGCGGAGCTTTCGGGCTCAAAGAAAACCTAGTGGAGTCAAGTGAGATAGAGCGTAGGTCAGGAGATACTTATGACCACCTTTTTACGCTTTCCGAGCTTGTCGAGAAGCGATTCCGACCATTCTTTCTTGGCTAGATTGAGGAAGCTATATGAAGGAAAGAAGACAATCATGCCCGCAGGAACTATGTTGGCAAGATTTGAGACGATCATCCCAAGATCTGCAAGCTACACTCCATTCAATTTCCTGTTCTAAACATGACATAGCACTTACCACCGCAGGATCGCTTTGCTTGCCAGCCTTGTATTCTAATGTATTTCCACGAGGGCTCTTTGATACCACCAGGGGTTTAAGATTACTTTC
This sequence comes from Flagelloscypha sp. PMI_526, assembly GCA_021399455.1. Lineage (NCBI taxonomy): Eukaryota > Fungi > Basidiomycota > Agaricomycetes > Agaricales > Niaceae > Flagelloscypha > Flagelloscypha sp. PMI_526. The sequence goes on along the minus strand of JAJTUO010000261.1, from coordinate 22,709 downwards.
TGGAATGATGTGACCGCACGAAAAAGTCGACAGCTTCTCGGAAGGTAGATGAGGAAATAGTTGATTTACCACATCTGACACCTAAGTTCTTCAAATGAGCAGCGAGAACAAATCAATAAAGAAAGGCACGAACAGGCGACATTGTACCCCCAGCAAGGATTACTGATCGTGCGCTGTCAACGACCTCTGCGAAATGGGGAGCAGGATTAAGATGTTGATACTTGATCTCAACCTCCTCACGTCCTGCTTTGCCAGTCAACGTCAACGTAAGTCTTCCGTCTTAGAAAGGAAGAGTAAGAAAAGAGAAGGACATAAGAAGAGTTTCGCCACCTTCAGTACTGCCAGAAATGGCAACAAGGAAATTCTCCACTGCATGAAGAGGAGGTACCGAACCCTTCTTTGAGACATAATTGGTCCCTTCCTTATCTGAAGAAATTAGGGACGGTATAAAGACCATGAAAGCAATAGCAAAACTCACTCGCTTGCTTTTCTGCTAATTTGTCGTCAAAGCCGGCTATCTTCCGCGCAATCTTGCTTTTTCTCAGGTAGGTCTCAATCTCCAGTAGATTGATTGTCGCAACTCTCGCGCCCAGTTTTTCCGTAAGCTGAACTAAGGTCATCACTTCACTACGAACAGCTGCAGCGCCCTCTTTTTGAGTGCATTTGATCGTCTCCTCTTTCCACTGGGTGAGGTACTCCTTGAGCCCTTCTAGAAAAAGGACGAGTGCTTTAATATGCATGAGATTCTTTGGGGATAGCCGAGTTTGGAATTTGGATAGATATGTTGAGATTTGCATAAGAGATTGTGACAGGACAAAGGACGGAAGTGTTGCCGTCGACAACGAAAGGAGAGTAGAAATGAGGTCTGTCGATGTGTTAGAGAAGCAACCGATCAATACAATGAGAGAAACACAGACTGTGAGCTTCATCAATAATGACAATTTGATCGGTCAGGTCGATACCTAGCGCCTCGCGAGCGGTTTTCTGCAGAAGAAGGTTGTAGGGTAGCGTGATTAACTAAAGAAAGCGGTGAGATTGGGAAAAGAAGACGGTTATAGATCTACCTCCGCTTGAGGGATGGCTCTTCTGGAACCAAAGTACGGACAGACCGCACTCGCGCGACCTGCTTGTGCCAAGTCCTCGATATCCTTTGGGACAGCCTAACATTGGTCAGAAACATTGGTTCAAGCGAGAAAAGTAGACCTCACGAGTATCTCATCCCGAAAATCTAAAATCGCATCCTCCTCTTCAATGGGCGGAAGAAATTGGCATCGTTTGGATCCCTTTTCTAGAAGAAGTGAGAGAAGGAATGCACATCACTTGGGAGCACGTACCTCCAAGTAGCTCCCGGCAGCTCTCGTCAATGTCTTTACTCCGTTTCCTCAGCTCATCATTGATACACAGCTGTTTCCTAGATCCTAGAGAAACAGTTCGAGTCGAGTTTTTACATGTGCCACTTGCATCGTCCGGGGCTGGACGCTTTTTGCCTTGAGAACAAGCTGAAGAATCATTGTGCAAATTTGTCATGTCAAGAGGTGAGTTTTCCAAGCCAAGTCTTTCAAGTTCGGGTAAAACTTGAGATAGCTGAGAATGAGTCCTAGACGCATAATATATCTTGGTGCACGTTGGTTCTATATCATCGTCACCAGCGCGACTGCTACGTTCTATTCTGATGTAGATGAGCCATTTGCGGATTATAGAAGAATGCTAAAGAGGTACTTGGCTAAGATTGCCCGTGCTTCGGGAGTAAGACCATCGACTTCCACAGCTGCGACATCGTCGTCTTCAGGAAGGAACGCACGATCGTCAGGGGTAGAGTGCTGGCCATTGTCGTCTTTTGTGAGCTTCTAAAAGAGGACGGAATGAATATCAGCACATTTAGAACTACAATCCATCGCACAGGCTTCTTTTTAACGCGACCAGCTGCCATCTTGCGTGCAATCTGTTCGCGTTTATGTGCCTCTTGGAGCTTTAGTTGATAGAGTCTGGAAATAAAGTGTCAAATAAGGAGGAAGACTGATTTAAAATGAACATACTCATCCTGAGATTCAAGTTCGGCACGTTTCTTGTTAAGGACATGTTCCACAACCCAAGGCGGCTCTGGAATAATATTGGACTAGGTATAGAAGGTTATATGATGAAATACTAACCGGCCGCTTGTGAGTCTTTTATTTGCTGAAGAACGCCGCGTCGGATTCGATCTTTGTCGTCCCTCAGCCAAGTTAGGCTGGAACACAGAAGAGTCAGTGTTTTCCCCTAAGGTCGCGTGTCTTAAGGATGGGCAGATATCTCAATTTGAAAAAAAAAGAGCCCCACAGTTCCAGTTGGAGATTCAACTATTGTGACTTTGCTTTCTTCAATCGTCTCGTAGAGGTGACGCATGAGTTCAACTTGTATTTCATAGGGAGGAGAGTAAGGAAATGCAGGGAAGCTGGATGGCGTCGGTAATGTAATTTGCGCCGACATCTTGACGGAAGTTACGAAGGTAAAACGCGTCGTGGAGGCTCAAGGCTAAGAACGATGGCACGTGCAATGCTTCAAGCGCCATCGGCAAAGTCCGGATCCATTCTCAAACTACCGTCATCCCAGAGTCCTCTCAACAATGCACCCATTCCTCCGACAGAGAGTCACTCGCCCACAATCCATGCACATCTCGTTTCTCGGCCGACTTGATCTTTTTCGGACGATCCAAAGTGGTCCGCGAATTTCTCAAACAAAGGAAACATTTCCATTCGAGTGGTGGAACATTGCAATATCCTCTATGAAGGTCATAGGATGGTCATCTATCATATGTTTGTGTCTCATATTCTCGAAACTGCTCTACTTGTCTGACGCTAGCAACAGTCATTCCTGTAGCGATGGTTTTCAAACTACCTCACCCTCTTCTTGATGTACTGCCATGCAATCGATACCATTAAATCTTTTTAACAGTCTTTTAGATCGAGAAATATGGATTTGGAAAGGAATTCTCTAGTCCTTCCTCGAATCCGCCATCTCCGCCCGCGAGCTCGTCGAAATCCAGACCCCAACCACCCTAATTTACCTGACCATCCTATCCTACTTTCTCCATTGCCTCTTGTACAGTTATGGTTTGGCCAGTACGTGCGGATTCAACCTGTCTCCTTTCTTGCTTACCATTCTTCCTCATCGCAAACAGGACTGGCACGGCTGTCACATTATCACGTGACTGTCACCCTGGAACACCAAAAATCCAGATTCCTGAACTCAACTGATGGACACTGCTCTGAGTAACATCTCAATACGTAGCGCTGTACCTCATTGGTATGACTCCTCCAACTATCTGTTTCGCTTTAGCGTCAACCACGTAATCCCGAAGTAGCCGTTCGCTTCTCCAAGAACCAGACAACGGAACGAAGCTGAGAGCAAACTTCTTGTGGTGATACCGGTATTTGGTTCACATATATCGCATATCACTTTTTTACTCCGCTGTCGATCAGCCTTTGGAATTCGGTCAACCTGCCAGCTCATGACCAGGAGGTGCGGCGACTTGTGTCGTCCGAGCCCATTTCAGTCTAAGGGTCTTGCATCTTTGCCACTCCATCCCCATCCTCTCCTAATTTTCTTCATTCTATGTATGCAGCATTTCACTCTCTTTCTATCTGTTCGGACAGCCTTGGACGACGCATTTGGACATCATCCTCAAATCGTGTGCATCCATCATGTGGCTCGTCGCAACATTCCAAACCTTTTTATTTCCCTGATCCAACAACGTTTGACTCATTCTGTTCGGATTGATGGGCACTTGTTTTGAGATTGGATTGGTTACGGATTCAAACCCTGCTGCATGTGCTGATATCCGCTTTGCCGTTCAACCAGCTTTCCAGCCTCCTGCACTGTTAGGAGGATCAAGCTTCATAATTCGACGTATGCTTTCGATTGTCGAGGAGCACTGAGCTTGAGGTAGTAATGAATTCCATCCGGCTTGCCAGTGTGCCTGAGGATGGTAGTATTTGTTTCAGCTATCTTTCGAGCGTTTATTTCTCGGTAAAAGCTCCAATGTTCGGCTCTTCTCCAGTGAGCCTGCTCTCGTCTCATTGGTGTACATTTTACAACGAATCCTGCGGACTCTTGGCTGCGTCGCGAACTCTCGTCCCTGACCGATCTCCATAACCTTCTTGTTATAACTGGAACATCGATAGATTTTGGTGAATCGTCTCTGTCTAGTTCCCTCTTTGGCTAGAGTTGTCCTGGACGCGTCTTTGACTCTACTCGGCCGAGACAACAAGACAAAGTTCATGCTCATTTTTGCTTTGCCTATCAAAGCTATACATGAATTTGTGCTGCTTACCTCTGTATTCGCGTCACTTCCAAGTTTGTTTGCCAGCTCTTCCCTCCCTTTCCGACCATTTTCCCAGGCGGGTGTTCATTATCCGCCCTCTTGAATCACAAAAAAGTGCCTCCGCTGGAAGCTCGGCGGTGGGGTACTTCATCGGTCAACCAATACAAACCCTGGCCTGCATCAAATGAATGAATGGAAGTGAGTTGGCGGACAATGAAAGAACAAACTTCTCGAGAAGTTGCATAAGCTCAAACTAACTGGAGTTCACGCGAGTAGTTTCGTGTGCTTCGCGTTCTATCTCAAGTTAGACAAATAAACAAGATTTTCGTAGTCTGATGACTCACCTTTCATATGCATCAACCATTCGAACCAAGTGGTGCGTTTCGAAACAACCTGCCATTCAACTTACTCCGCAAATTACCTCCACACTAGCGACCTCCTGAATGCAACCAACAGTCAACAATCTTTTTGACTGTCACTGAGGAAAAGAGCCGCGTCTCAAACCTTACACACTTCAAGGAGACGAACTGGTGCTGCGGAATTCGGAGTATCCGAATCTGGATGATCTTCTTCAGTGGTAAAACAAGAAGAATAGGTGGCATCACCAGAAACACGAACATCTTTCGCGTCTTTTATATTATTATTTTGTGAGGCATCTCCTCGGAGGATCGACAACCAGCTTTTGGACTGAGGGGAGTCGAGGTCGTAGCGAGGTACGAGCTTCGTCGTAACTTAAATGCGTCTTACTAAGTAATATTTGTAGTAGGATTGCTCGTATTGTGCGAGCTATTGATCCGTTAGAAGTAACTATGTCCCATGTCGAAGTAAGAGGCGAGTATTAGTTGAACCCGATACGTTCTCGTCCGTGTTCTTCGGGTTTAAAACTTTGTATCGGAGGTAGAATTCGACAATGTCAAAGAGAACTGCCTTCCATAAAAATTTGAAGATATTTTCATTGGGCATTGCCCTCCCGAATGGCAAAAACTATGAACCTCCAGGGTATGCGGGTAGGCGAAGCATGGAGCAAGAGTCTCAGCGTGTGGCACGGAGGGTTTCTTGATCGCACTATTTGCCGACAGATTCTGCTAGCTTTGTGGGGGTGTTGAACATTCTCCAAGTCAGCGAGCCACCTGGGCAGGCTGTGTAATGATGAGCATGGACTGTCTGCCGGACTTCCAGCTGGACCCTCCCAGACACATGAATGCCAGTGCCTAGTTGGGAATAGAGGAGTTAGCGTGGTTCGGGGAGACTGTTGTGTTCAGGATGAAAATTGGAAGGTGCCAGGCAAGCCCCGTCCATTATTGTTGGATTATTGATTGACTACCGACTTCCGGGACTTGCTCGAGTCGGCGTGGACGGGCATTCTAGCTCATTGAGTTTCAAGAAACTTCCGGCATGTAGTGGGATATGTCAATACGTTTTGCCAGCCATAAGTGCGCGCCGCTGGGTTTGATAATGGCGGGGATTGAAGCAACTCAATTGCTTTCAAGAGCATTTTAGAAGACGGACCGAAAGGCTCGAGCTGATCCACGAGACTTGATACGGACGGCGTTACTTGGCCGTCCATTGGCCAGACAAGAGCTAGATTGCAGCGAAAGGAGCCAAAGAATCGAGTGAAACTAGGTAGCAACTCGTGGTATCCGCATAGGACTAGTAGTATTTGTGTACTGGGGACAAAAATGTTTGAGGAAGGCTGAGCAAAATCGTGCGCAGCAGTTGTGTCCATAAGGAGGAGAAATCTGATTTGAGATCGTCCTCTCGGAAGCTGTCGGTACTTCCCAATGTGGGAGTTTTGAAACGGCTGATGCCCCTTCGCTTCTTCTCGTGTGTGTACTTAAAGGGACGAGCGGTGGCCAAGAGTGCCTGTTTTACGTTCTGCCTTCGTCGCGCCGTCTTCCTGTATGCAGTAGACCGCCCTTTGTGTGTTTCTCGTTTCTCCGGTCTTGTTATAAGATCGTCTCTCGTTTGCAAGCCAGCCGTCTTTTGCCTTGTCCTTCTCTCGGCGCGGTGCTCGTAGTCCAGCTGCCCACTCTCCCCCCTGGCCTACTTTTCTAATCTTTTGATCATACACCATGACTTCGGTGGCCTCCACGGATAAACTCTCTCCCCAGGGTTCACTCCAGAGGGGTAAGGCATGTCTTCGATGCCGGTGCGTCCAATTTCTTTCTTTCCTTCAGTCAAGAGTTTATCCTTATACCTCATCTAGAAAGCGCAAGATGGTACATATCCTTTCCAATCAAGCGCGCCTTTTGCTTACTAACACAATTCCCAGCGTTGTGATGGTGTTAAGCCTTCCTGCCAGCAATGTGCTCGCGCTAAGAAAGCGGACGCTTGCGAATACGATGACGGGAAAGGAAAGACGCGTACACAACTCCTTCGCGAGAAGATCGACATGCTGGAGAAGCGGATTAAGGAGCTCGAGGACCCCGATAACCTAGTCCCGGCTATGGCGCTTTACGATCCTGGCCAAGGCAGCCGACACATGTCGGAGTCTTCGTCGTCGGGGTACGGCTCGCCTCCTCCGCCGGAGATGTCCTTGTCTCCCTTTGGAGGTATGCCTGCCGACCCAGCTTCGCTCTGCCCTTCACCTTACACCCAAGCAGAGTCCTCTCAGTCTCCTGAACATTCCTGGACCAACCTTCCTGTAAGCATCTGTAACCTCTTAGTCGCAATAGTCTAGCTAACAGTGTTTAGGGTCTTATTCGGACATCGTCTCCCTTTACCGATGTTCTTTACGATGATCCCGCCCAGACTGCTTTGCAGCCTACCATAGATTTGGCGCGGATGCTGTATGTTCTTTCCCTTTCATCTCCCAAGATCTCGACTAATCGCTAAACTCGTGTAGCCTTGATATTTTTGCACCCCATCAACGCCAATGTGGTCTGGAGACTAATATTGCCGCACTGGCCGACTCACTCACACGTCCTGCTTCTGAACAGCGACACCCAGTTCTCATGAACGCAATTTATCTCTGGGCATGTTTTGTCTCACGACCAGAACCTCTTTGTCAGCACGAGGACTATTATCTGACGCAGGCACTAAGTTCTCTTCAAGACGCGCTCCGACAAGGGGATCATGTTCTCGATATCATTCAAGGATCCTGCCTCCTGACAAGTTATTTCTTTGCCAATGGCAGGATGCGCGAGGGCAGCTATCACCTCGGGGCCGCTGTTAATTTAGCGATGCAATACCAGCTCCACCAAGGACTACTTTTCGACCGCTCTTCCAACGACGGCCCTAGTACTTCTAGAGCTGCCAGTTTTCCCGATCCCACCTCCTGGGAGCGTATCAGTACCTTCTGGCAGGTTTACAATCTCGACCGGTGCTGGTCAGTTGTCTTGCAAAAACCCGCACTCATTCCAGATGGCCCAGACGCCTGGTCATCGATCAACTGCCCTTGGCCACAGGAGCAGTCTCACTACGAGAGTGTATGATCTTTCCATTGTCATGCCAGTCTATCCATGTGCTTATTGTGATGTTAGGCTGCTCTCGAGATGGAAGTGTCATTCCAAACAATTCGTGCCTTTTTCAACGGCGATGTCACCCCGGCTGGTTTCTCACCCCTTGCTATTCGAGCCAAAGCGTCTTCAGTCCTTCAACGTGCCCACCATATATCTCTGTCATGGGATCCTCGTGCGTCTAAGCCCGGGAATTGGTGTTAATGATTCTGATAGAGCTCATATTCCCGCAGGTACCACTTCAACAGATTTGATGAGGGATGAAATTCGGGTGATGGATGTGACAATACTTGCATTCCTCTCATCGCTCTTACCTCTCCACCAACTCGATTCCGCGTTGCCGGAGACTAGACGACTTGTTCTGACCGCCTACACACTTGCCCACACCGCAACTATTCACCTCTATCGTCGGTTTGCGAAGGACGACCCTGTATCGTATGACAAGTGCTTACAGTCTGCAAGTAACATTGTGGGAGTCTGCCGTCTGGCTAGTGGTCACGACCATGGTTACTTGGACCCTGTGATCGGAGTGCGCTTTCTTTCTCATGCCTCACAGCCCATTGCTGATATAGTGTAGCATTGTTGGAGTACTGCGAGCGATATTCTGCTCCTAGAGCTCGATAGAATAGTAGGCTCATGGGGCAATCCGGCAGAACTTAGAGGTGATATCGGGACTCTTCTTTATGCGCTTAACAGCCTGAGCTCGAAGTTCCCGTTCTTGGGTAAGTGACTGTTTTCGTCAATCTGACAAGCCCTCAACCTGTGATAGCCCTCGCTGCTTCCAAGATTCAAACACGGCTTGCAGAGCTTTAGTGCTTCTGCAATGACGACTCGCACGCAGTATCAACGTCTTTCTGAAATTCTGATGGACATCTCCTTAACTGGCCCTAAGTATTAGCCATGGACTCTACGTATAATTTCGGACGGTTTTGGACTTCGAACTCTTCCCCATCACGATCCTCCTCGCAACTCGAGCCTTCTTTTGACTTACTCACTTCGATCCTTGACACCTGCCTTTCTTTTTTCTTTTTCTCCTTGCCATTGCAGGTGTCATGCTGCTGGCCCACGCTCGTTTATTATCAGGCTTTGGCCATTTCGCTTTACAGTATCTACCTCTCATCCCTTCGGCTGATGTGGCCACGGACTACCTCTCGGACAACTTTGGACTTCTTACAGTACATGGACACTTATTGGACTTCTCTCACGATCATTTATGGACACTTACTACTACACCATGGACGGAAACAAGCCACCAGATGGACTTCAAAACATTTTCTATCGTACTGTACGGACATTTTTTCTTCCGTACTTCTATAATCTTTTCCCTTGTTTGCTTACTTTACTCATTTGGATACTTCCTCTGTGTTATATTCTTGTTGTATCTTATCGAGAGTCGGCTGGTTCTTTTTACAACTTTTCTACTTACACCGCCTCCTGACCTTCCTTTGTGTTTTCTTTGTTCGAGTTGCGTGTATTACTAGACGACTGCTTTCTTAGCTACATTGTGCTTACTTACTAAGCAGAGAAAAATCAAAGAGACTTTTGTACTCTACACCCCTCCGGCCTTCCAACGTTAAGCGTTTATGGAGTTTCGCTCTGACATCCATCTCTCTTTCACAAAATCACTCTCAACCGATTCAATGAGCATGTCTTTGAAGTACTCAATAGCGTCTATGCATTAGAGGTCAATGGCCTTTCATCATTGTTCGCCCCAAACAGGCACTGCATTAACAGTCAGACCGAACTCGTTCAACTTCTCTTTATATTCAACCACGATCTTCAGCAGCACCATCCCTTCCTTATCCTTCCCAGCACACGATTCTGCGGTGTTCCATTCTCCACAATGTCAAGCTCAAATGATGACTCGGATACTCCCACCCCCCAAGCAACTCAACGACTGGAGGAGGTAGACCCGGCGTTTGGTCCCACGGTATGGGCTTACCTGGAAGGACAAATCAATGAAAAAACTATACGCTATCCTTTTTCGAAAAACACGCAACTCATCACGTCCCAACAAGCGGCGCTCCTACCAGTCTTCATTCAGTGAGTCACGCGCGGCCTAAATATCCCAGTCTCTAACAGATACTCACTGCAACGATTAGACATAAAGGTTATGAAATCCAAACCATTCAGAGCAACCTAATATCGCGTCAACACGCATTCATTCGAAGACGGTTCGTAGGCGACGCGGTTCAAGTCGAGCTAGAACAACTGAGCCACACAAATCTAATCGAGGCGAGAACGTGTCCGTCTGCCCACTGTCAGAAATCAACTTAACGTTTACAATAGGTTAATGGTGTTGCTTTGAGAACTAGAGGAGAAAAGACATCCTTACACCACAATTCAAACATTCTTTTGGCTGCCCCTGCGTTGTGTAAGCCTCCGATCTTGGATGTGCCTTCTGTCACCTAATATCCAGGAAGCCTTCAAGTTCAAATTTTATCCTCCACCCGCTCACTCTCCGGTTCATACTATCACCATTAACCATCGCATTTACTCATATGATACCCATGCGCACGATGGGGTGAGTGAAAATATGGCCACAACTATTACTTACTAATCTGCTTGGCTTTAGGGAGTAATGGGCGTTATATTGCGTGCCAAAGATGTAGCTACTGGTCAAGAAGTAGCGATCAAGCGTGTTGCCCGCTCGAAAAAGGCAGAAGAAACATATGCGGTAAGCCTCACAGACATGTTCCACTATCTGACTTTGACCCCACTTTCAATTGAGTAGAGCCGAGATGATCCCAGGGTATTTTCTTCTTGGTTCCAAATTCCGTTCTTGGATTCAGAATCTCTACAGTACCAAAATCCAGTCACATTTTATCGTCGCGAAATCGACACGTTACAAAAAGCCAACCACAAAAATGTCGTGAAGCTTCTTAATTTTGAAATGTTGGTCATTTCCCAGTTCATCGAAAAGTCACTCTGAATTATGAGTTTTCTAGTCCATCGGAATTCTCAGGTGATTCTCGTATTGCATGCTGTAAGTGAAACCTCCTCCGCTAAATTCTATCAAACTTAAATCACGCTGGAGCTCTTGTCCTCGAGTTTATCGGAGGCGGGAATCTTAAAGAGTACATTGCCTCACGTGGCCCGCTTGGTACGCATTACCAGTGAATAAGCCAAAGAAATATCGAACACTGTCTTTAGGTGAATCCGAGACCAAACGAATGACATGGGGTATAGTGGATGGTTTATCACACCTTCATCGACAACAGATCTCTCATCGTGATCTAAAACCTGCCGTGAGCATCCTCTTAGCCCATGTTCAAATCGAATCGCCTTTCTGATAACTATTGACTTAGAACATCCTTTTGACCAACACAGTACCTCCCCAGGTCCGAATCGCAGACTTTGGCTTCTCCAAAGATTTTGGTGATGGGAGCTATCTCCGAGTACGTTGACTCCTCACCTACGTTTAGTTCATACTCATTTGCTTCAGACCATGCTTGGAACTCCCCTTTATCAAGCCCCAGAAATTCGTAAACCACAGGTTCTGATGTCAAGGACCTACGGGACGGCAATTGACAGCTGGGCTCTCGGTTGCACGATTTTTGAAATGTCAGTCTCTGCGCTTTCTTTTCTCCCACTTCCTCACAGCATACAGGGTAACTGGCAGTGCCGAGATCTTCGTCATCAACCCTTCGAGGAGATTTCAAGCCCGTGCGGTTCAAGCTACTCTGCCTGAGGACCGCTGTGCTGCCAATCTCAACCTGACCTTGTTGCAGAGAGTAGTTGATATGAGTAATGACTGTGAGTAGCATCTCGTCTTGACTGCTTTAAATTCACCTTCGTCGTTGACGCCCAGGTCAAATTATTATCCAATCCCTCATTGTTGACGATGCCGCCAAACGATGGCCGTGCGACCGTGTCAAGCAAAGCGGATGGTTCAGGGTTTGCCTTTGTCTCCACTTCTGTATCTCGGGCTCTAAGTTGTTGAACAGGGTTTCAGACCATAAATTCAAATACATTTAATTCCTGCTTTGTCCCATTCCCCCTGATTCGGCCAATATTATTAAAACGAAAGTCATTAATGTACATCCATTCAACTTCGCAACACACGAAATTCAAACAAGCTATTTTTTGGAAGCATTCTCTAGAGAACCTCAAGTTTTCCGTTCGTCGGCTGAAAATTATCATCACTGTGCTGATCTTTTCCTAACTATATATCCATTGTCAAAAGAGTTATTGCATCACAAAGGTGAAAACAAACCTGAAGGTTATGTTCAGTGTCGACCTGTGAGTCCACGTGGACAACTCTGTGCATGTCTGCTCGGTCAGATGACAGAAAAGGAGGTGAGTTCGAAGTACTTACGAACACCTCCACCGAGACTCAGAGTCTGCAGATTCACATCGCCTGGACGGCCATCTCGACCCGACACGTCCCCTCCAGCAGAAGAGCCCCATTTGAGAGAGTCTCGCTTCCTCATATTGAGGGAATAAAGCATAGAAACCGTGTAGACTCGACCAATTGTAAGGGAGAAAAAGGCTGGAACGTTTGTCGTGGGCCAAACTCGGAAACTAAAATCCAATGCTCAAAAAGAGACCACAAGTTGAACATAATGAATCATACGTGACAAGGACAAGAATGGCCCACACAGCTGTAAATGAACCAGTCGATATAGCAGAACGGATAACCCGATGAATGAGTCTAGAAAGCGCATTAGAGCGGTGAATTTGGCTAAGCAGTTGACTTGCGTGCGAGTGTTTCCCATGGCATTGAAAGTCGATAGTTTCCAGATCATGGCACCCGCTATAGCAACATCGATGACCGCCGCAGATATGAACCAAACATCACAAGCAATGAGAAGTTTGTGACGGCCTTCCAAGGTGGGATTTAGGACAATAAGTATCGATGTCATGAGGGCCCCGGCAAGCTGTGAAGAATGAGATACTCGCTATTGGAAAACAACATGCTCGTACACAAGAAAGTGACCCAGCAACAAGGATAGCCGTGATTATATAATTTCGAGACCTAGCCAGCCCGGGTCAGACAGAGTGTCATGGGAAAGTGAGCTCGACTACGTACAAAGAATAGAATCTCCAAATTAGAAAATTTTGGACGATTGCTTGGACGAGCCCAACTAAGGTATGATGGAGAGGATATGCCCAGTTCTATTTACGTGAGCTAAGGCTTTTTCAATAATCTGGTACACTAACCTGGATAGCGAGTGACTCTGGTTCACCTTACAGCCAGGTGAACAAACATAACATCGGGACAAGGACAACATACCCCAGTGCATAACACAAATCTAGATAACTGAGTTCTTTTTACTGGTACGATTGTTGAACTACTCACATAGTATACCATGTAATACACGCATACGCTTCCAACTAAATCGAACAAGAGGCAAAATGAGACAATGAACCTGAAAGGTTTATGATCGCCCTTGAAGACCGAGAAGTATTCAAACGCTAGAATGGATTAGAAGGTTGCGATACAATATAACATAGTGTAGGAACCTTGTGTCCACTCAAAAGTAAGGAAAACGGTATTTAGCCAGGTCCCAGCCAATATTGGACTAATAGGATGTTAGGGCAGTTGGAGCACTCCACGCAGATCTTCTCACCCAAGAATAAGGAGTGGGGTACCCATGAATGAACGGCGGAGGTTGAAGTGCCGTCAGGAGGGGGGAGAAGTTCTCGTCTGAGCTGTTGCTCAGCTGTATCGTGCTAAGGAGAGAATCACTGGAGTGCTGGCTGGGGTAAGGACAGACCACAGGGGTAACGGGATAGCCCAGGACCAGGTGTCTTATATGATAGCTGCCTTGAAGCGTGACCACAGCGGAATACAGCTTGAATCATGTCATTGCCGTGGCATTCAAAGCATTCATAAGGGTTTTTTGGACTTCCGGGAATATGTTGCAAGACAATTGAAATTAAAATGTCTCCTAAAAGCTTAAAAGCCTAACCACCCAGGTTTTTGTTGTGCAACAAGATGTGGATTCTGGGAGCCAAGTAGAGGCTGGTAAGAGATCAAGAAAAAACGGAGAGCTAAAAACCATGTTATTCTTCCACAGCCAATGAGTATAAAAATGGCAGAAATTCAAAGAAAGAGGCAAACGGCCGTTTGCCTTGGCGTACATGAGGGAGAAGCTGGGAACAGACGCTCAGGCTAGCTCCGCACCCGCAGTCCATTTTTCACCCTCCATGTGGGATAGTCCTCTTGGCTACAATTAGAAAAAAACTGTACAGTTATTCCTGGTACTTTGTACTGAACAAGATACTCAAGCGAATGGAAAACTATCCTTAAAATCGCAAACTGTGCTAGCTGAATCTTTACGTTCGCGGGCCACCATCGAGGCAAGGAAATCTTGCATGGTAGCGGACATCCAGAGGAATACCGATGCGTTTCGAGACTTCTCAGTCCGGTTACTTCTTTTGCTTTAGGAATTCGTCCCTGGGATTTTGAAAGCCCGGAGCCACAGGAGGAGACTTTGGATTGGATTGTAGGGACCTACTGATCCCGGGCCCCGGGGATCAATGATCATCGCAGAGCTTTTTTTCCTTTTGATTCGCTGCGTCTAGCAATGAGACATTTTTTTCCATCTTGCGACCTGTGGCTGACGATTCAACTGAGACAATGCCAGCCTACTTAATAGTCAAAGCTCCTGATCCAATGGCCCTCTACTCGACCCCGCACGACCTTCATTGTTGATGCCCTGGGTAGCCGAATGCTTTGGTTCTTCGATAATAACATGGTCACACAATATTTCGACATAAAAGTTTAAAAAGATGCGGTTTTGGATCAAAATAAATGTCTCTCCCTCGCTTCTTAGGATACAAGTAGCAGTGGCCACAAAACCAACAACTTCTCTCAGGCGATGATATCTTAGGGGGCAATCGTGCGCCGTGGCGAGGTGATATACCCTTGTTTTCATACTCGTACAGTGATTTTCCTTACTTGATCACAAAATGCCCAGCTCAATCCTGATACACCACTCGGTTTCCCAGCTAGTTTGACGCAATACCTTTTCAATTGCGTCTGCCTTTCGTCTCCAGCCGTCATGGATTACACACATTGATGCTAGCCTCTTTCTTTCCATACCATGCTTTCACTTGAAGTGGAACACCTCCATTCAGTGGCGTTAGCTTATGGAGAAAAGCATCTAATAAATGCCCCACGCTTTAGCTTTCCCACCAACACCGAAGCTGGCGGTCTTCTCAGGATCACAGAGAGCTCCAAGTTATCAAGTCTACTTGATCATCTGCTTTCTGTGTTTGAACGAATAGGATAGATGCTCTCCACTCCCAAAATTCGTGATTACACTTTGAATAGTTACATGACCACCACCCTTAGACAAAAAAGCCACACTTGAATGGTGGCGAATGCCATCGCCCTTTCTTGCCTAGCCCAGATTAACGATCTACCATTTTTGTGTGATTACGAGTACGGCATAAAAGTATTATTATGTAAGTTCTATATCATCATATCTGAATGCCCCAGTCGTTCAACGAGATTTACTCCTAGCAACAATCCTATCCCATTTGCTTGGAGTCTTCGGCCGCAAGTCATGAAGGATGAGCTTCTTGGTCGGGGTTTTAAGTCCCATACGAAGCTCCCTGCCATTTAACCTCAAAGGAGATGCGTCACGCTGGCGAATGACATCGTAGATTCCATATTCTCTGACGAGCGGCTGTTTTCGCCAGTCATCAAATGGTCGGGCAAAGTGCCAAACCGACACCGTATCGAGGTTTGGCAAGGAAGTAGCCAACCGACTGGCAGTAATACGACAGTCTTCTTCGCCAAGTTTGTGGACTTTGCCCAAGTGAACGTCACGGAGATTAGGATACTGGCTGAGGAGATTAGAGATTTCCATCTGGAATTCAAATGAGACATTTTTATGGTGCTTTCGACGAATATATCACGTACCAGATCAAAGGTGTGTTTTGTACGGGAGGAGCACGTGAGGCTGAACGACTTGAGCACCCCGGTGGGGAGACCGGTGAGGAGACGTTCAAGGAGAGTAACGTGGTCGGTTTGTTCCTCCGCCGTCATCGCGACATAACCAGGAATATCGGTGAGCTGATCTTCAATGGGGACAGGTTCCACATCGATCCATAGGGCCAGCTTCTCAAGTTGCGTGGAGTAGGCAGTGAGGTGTGAAATAACCGATCGAAGAATGATTGACTCTATAGGCTGAACCGCTAGATTGAGTTCCTTAATGTTCGACAGATGCTGCCGACTGAGCTGCATGCAATTGCCGGTGAATGCAGTGATGGGGAGGGTTCTCGGGAGTGGCCTAACACTGGGGGTCCAGAAGTTGACTGTCCTGAGCTTGTCGTGACCTTCAAGAAAGTCGCAAAACGGCTCGTTATTGGGTTCGAGGAGTTTGGAAGAAACGATTGTCCCGAAAGAAAGGGAGTTCAAATGCGACCAGCGAGCATCAAGGAAAGGTCGGATATCGAAACACCTCTGTTGGATGCGACGACCATACCCTGTGAATGTCATTGAGAATGAGGCGGTAGAAAGAACATAGCACGTGCCTCCAAGGTCTAGTTTCTCAAGATCAGGACATCTGTCTTTCAACATGTCGATAAGGGCAGTAGGGAAGGTATCGAAAACGTCGAGAGATGAGAAGAATAAGCGCCGCATTCCGAGTCCTTCCGACTTTGAGACGATCTCAAACTCGAGAAGATCTTGAAACTTGAATAACTGTGGGGTGTCTAAGCAGGAGGAGGAGGTTGAGTAACGAATAACCCACCTCGCTATCCTCCTTGAAAGGGATGGTTCCGATTGTGGTTCGGATGGATCTAAGTAGGGGAGACCTGGAAAAAGAAATGAGAGGATGAAGGCGTGGGGGAGAAAAAATTCGGCACGCACGCTTCTCGTAAATCCTTCCAAATGTCATCTGGTTGGAGGAGTTCAGCACCATCCCAGAAGAACGACTTGAGACCAGTGAGACGTGGCGCCAATTTTCTGAGTGTCAAACCGAGTTGGAGCTCGCCGTCCACGGTGGTTTTTCCGAACGTGGGGAGAAGGCTAGGCCGGAGGGTGAGCCTTTGGACGAGACAGAGTGTGTCCGGGTTCTCTTTCAGATGATTCAACACTTTGAAGCATTGTTCCAACGAAACCCCGCTGATGTCGCGATACATCTCGTTAGCACACACATTGTGCATGGCACGGTTCTAACAGCACTTTGGGTCAGCTAAATGCGTCTTGGGAGTGTTTGGAGGCGTGAAGGACTTACTGCAAGTCGTAAACTGATTTTGTCGCGAATGCAGAGGCGTTGAGCAATATCTATAAGAATGTCTGGATCGCAGGGCAAGGCCTTCTGAGGATGAGACGAGGAGCCGTCAGCCTTGACAGCTTTGTGGAAGGGATTAAAGAAGGACATGGAAAAGCGTGCTCGTGTGCTAAGATGTGAAAAGGCAAGGAACAAACCAATCAATAGCTCAGAACATTATATAGTCACCAGTAGTTCGGCTCAAGCGTAGATAGGGCCCCCTGCCAAAAACAAAAGCGACCTTGTACTTTGCCTGAGACAAAAGGAACGAATAGCTGATCGGTCCACGCTTCCAAACGCTTGGGTCTCTTTACCCATAAAACGTATCCAAGCGCAAAGAGAGTTGGGCCAAAAGCAAAGCAAGAAATCTTGTTCTTTTTGTCCAAATCTTATATTGGTGGTGGCGTGGGGGAAAGTTGTAAGTGGCGCGGTCACGGGTTCCTCTACTTTAGTGGCGCTTGCCTAATTCGCACTTCTTTCATTCTTACATTATGCCGTCCTCCACTACCAGGGGTCGCGGTGTACATCATGGACAAGGCCGCCGTGGTGGTAGTCGTGGAGGTCATGGTGGTCGTGGTGGCCGTGGGAAACGTTCACAAAACTCACAGAGACCTCACCCTGCAGTGTACGCACAACCTCCGAAACAAGTTTTGGAACAAAGGCTTGCCTCTCGAGCCGCGGCTAGGCAAATAGTTGCGACAGCGAAGAAGTTAGAGGCAGACAAGTTATTTAAGCAAGTTGAGTTGTTATTTTTCTTTGTTCTTGCTCTGCATTAAACAAACAGTTCACTTCAGGCGGTACAATACCTCAGAGCTGGAGAGCCAGCTAAGGCCCTCAAACTCCTCGAGGAGGCCTGCAAGACTTACAAAACCACCCAAGAATATGCTGGGAGAATGGTCCAAGCCCTTTTCGGTGTCGAGAAGTGAGTATTTCCTTCCGGTTTGTGTTGTTTCTGAGCAGCCTCTAAGTCACATCCATTTCAGGTACAACGAAGTCATCCCACTTGCATCATGGATCATTGCAATCAATCCTGCTACGACCGAGACACGCTATTTGAGAGCTGTCGCGTTTCAAGCCCAGAAAATGTACGCCAATGCTAGTGCCGGTACGTTTTGCAGTTTTCACCTTGACCTCTCACTTATGTGCCTTTTATAAGACTATAAGAAGTGCCTTGAACAAGACAAGACTATGACCAAATGCATTCAAGCCCTAGATCAACTGGACGACCTTTGGGATGCTGAGGACGACGACGAATGGAGTGACATGTCTCCCTGTACCGCTATGCACGATCTCGAATGTGCCTCCGACTCTGAGGATTCCAGACACGATGGAAATGGTACTCCGTGCACCATGTACAACCACGATGGTTGCAAGTATGAGATACAGTGTCGATTTAAACATTCAGCCGACTCCCGAAGTGTTAGGGATAATCTGTAAGACGCTAGTTATCCCACTCGGTTGAAAGACAGTATCTGATGCTTTGTTTAAGTGGTCAAAATGTTTGTCTCTTTTGGCTCATTGGTCGATGTTACTTCGTCAACAAGGCCCGACCGTGTTGGTACTCCCATTCCAAGAAGGACCTTCCTGCGAACGGCTGGTGGAACAACGGCGAATATATCGAATTTTACCGTGATTTTTATGACACCTTCAAGCCTATCTCAGATGACCAAACGCTAGACAAAGTCATGGGACGGGACATGAACGGACAGTGGCATCCTTGGGAGCAGGCGAGCAAACTTGCTGAAGCATTCGAGGAGTTTGATTCTCTCCAACACCAGAACACGCTTCTACAGCGAGATCTGGAACATCTGATTGATGACGTCCGCGGTCGCCCTCACAGGGTATTTAGAAACAATAAACCTCATAGCCGCCTCTATTATGAAAATTCAAAGGTTGGATTTACGCGACAAGATGTCATGGAGCTCGCTATGCAAGGTGTTATGCCTTGGGAAGACGATGCTGCGGTATGTCCTTCTACCTTTTTATGTTGTTTTTTGTAGACTAAGCTAAGCCCGAAGGATGTGCTTGCTGTATTGAATGGGCATTATCAGTGAAACTTCGATTGCTTTCTCTAATTATAATGCTTATTTACGCGCTAAGATAAGCTAAAATGACTTGGTAGTGACATTTCCTAATGTTCGATTGCAAGATGTAAATGAATCTAACAGTATTGAAAAAGTTCCAAAAAAATGCATGAAGAATCCGAACCATGAAAATAAAAGCAGTGAGAGTCCATGATCACACATCGTCCAACTCAATTGCCATTTCAACTTCAGCTGTCTTCTCTGGATCTTTCTCTGGCGAAGCAGAGTCAGATATCTTTCGAAACACCATCCCAATAGTGCCACCCTTGACCTCGTCCCACTTTGGCTCTGGCTGCATCTTATCTAGTGCGTCCAACAAATTCTGGCCTTTGAGTTTCGTGTTGGGAAAGGGATCCTCCTTCCAATGAAGCAATCCATTCAAAATTCCTTCCGAATCTCCTTTCAAGAGCTTGCCCCATGCGCTCGGTGCCAAGCAGTCAATGTGCTCCCACTCTTCGAGGGAAGCTAGGGATGCTTTCTTCTTCTGGAGGAACTAAGGTCTCATAAGTCAAAATGTTCGAAAGAGATGATACATAACATACAGCTTTGTCGGGCTTTTGGATGTCTGACGGTTTGACTTGAGAGGCAACCATAAAACCTTTGGATTCTGCATCTTCATCGTCGTCGTTTTCATCCATCGGAGTATCGACATCCACATCGGTCTTCCCTATTACCATGCATTGGCACTCCAGCAAGTCATGGGTATTACAAGGGGTTTTCGAATGAAAGGTGAAAAGGTCTTTTAGCTGTAAGACAATTTAGATATTAGTGAGAAGGTAAGAGACAGGCATGACTGACCTCTTTCTTAGTGAACGAGTCACTCTTGTTCTTGGAGCTGTTTTCTTCTGAACCAATAAGAGCTACAAGGAGGTATGAGGTCTAGCTGAAAGGGAAAGCTACTGGACCATACAATGACTGAGACCTAATTTGGTCACTTGTCGTTGATACACTTTCTCTGTGGAAACGTATCAGCGTGGCGAGGCTCTGCGGGCTTAGAAAAAAACAACCGTCAATGGCACCAGCAGTTAGGAAGCGATAGATGTGAACAGGTCGTTTTTGACCATCTCTAAACCTCAGGGTCAAAACACAAGAGGGAAGAATGAAATGTGAAGTACTAGGCGTACCGATGACAACGGGCCATAGCTTGCATGTCATCTGCAGGATTCCATGACGAGTCCAGAAGGATCAAGCGCGAACCTCCAATAAGGTTGAGGCCAACACCGCCTGCTTTCGTGCTAAGAAGGAAGATGACTTAGAAAAGAAAGGAAAAGCCAGTGAGCCCTCAAGTGTAACAGTTTGGTTCTAACTAAAACGTACAACTGTCTGACTTGGACTCTTTGTTGAAGCGATTAACGAGGTCAAGTCGGTTTCCTCTACTCTGACTGGAGCAATGAAAAGTCAGGGACAGAAGTCATACATTAGAGGTGAGAGACATACCCATCCAGTCGAATACAGCTATACTTCTTCTTTTGACAATACGTCTCCAGAACAGTGAGAACTGACGTATATTGAGACACGATTACCACTTTCTCGTCCGTCCCTTGATCGATCGCCTTGAGAAGTTTTGAAAGTGCCATGAGTTTACCTGGATAAAAATTCTTCAATTCAGATAGAAGTAGAAATGAGTGTATGAGTAAAAAAACGAACCACTCATCGTCACTTTCCCCAACTCAGCCTGGTCAGGAATCAACTTGACGGCTTCTCGAGCAGCCTTACGCCTGGAGCTCTCGATATTCTCTTTGTCCTCATCTTTCTCTTTTTCTACGAATAATTTGAGAAGTATGGGATCCGCACTGACTTTCGTGAGCAAAGCAATGAGAGGGAGCGCCTCTTTCGCCGTAAATTCATCCCGGCGGGGATCCAACAGAATGTCAAAGATCTGACGTTGCATTGCAGTCGGCTTTACAAAAACCAAATATTCGTCTAACAAAGCTAGTTGTTAGACATTTGTCATCCCTGAATGTCTAGACGCACATTTGGGTGGAAGGTAGCCGCCAAGGATAGCTGCTTCTCTGCGTAGAACGAAACTCTTTGTAATAGTTGAAAGCTGAAATGACAGATCGTAAGAATGAAAAGAAACCAATAAAACTATATCGCCATACCTGCTCAGATCGTGCTTCACCCAATTCAATTTCTTTCTTAGTACTGTCGGGTTGGCGACTTTTGACAATGGGATTCTCGTAAACTCGACGAAATGTGGGGTAATCGTCTATTCAAAGAGCTATGATCAATCTTTCATAATAGGGTGATATCTCTAAGGGCTCACCTAGAAGGCCAGGATTGCAAAAGTCGGCCATTGCATGGAGCTCGCTGAGATCATTTTGAATGGGTGTTCCTGATAGAAGAATTCGCCTTGGTGTTTTGAGAGCCTCAAACATCTTGGTCGTTTTCGCTTCTGATGATTTGAGCCTATGTCCTTCATCGCAAACGATAAGTCCAACTCCTGGTCTAGAAATTGCATGGTTTGGCATTAGGTGAGGACGAGATAAATGAAAACACATACACCATGACTTGGAGTTTCTTGCTAGAGTATATTCAGAGAAAGACATAAACGAAAGGAAAGAATCTTACATGCAGGTTCGTAGCCGTTCATAGCTGATGATTAGAATGTGCACCGATTTGCTATTCATGAATCCAGCAATGATATTGTCAGCTTTGCTTCCCTTGTCACAGACAGACACGCCTAAACGATCTCTTCCAAGCCATTTATGGAACTCGGCTTGCCAATTCTACATGAATGTAAGAAAATAAGTATGTTATATTACAAAGCGTATACGAACCTGAGTCAAAGAAGCCGGACAAGCGATGAGCACTTTGTCGAGGATGGGATGAGCGCCAGTAGGGTTACCGCCGTAAGGATTCTGCTTGAGAAGGGTCCAAATTAGAGTGATAGTCTAGGGGAAGTTAATATGTTGACCCCGTATCCTCTGTTGAGCGTACAGAGTACCTGAAGCGTTTTACCCAAACCCCTTGTACTCAGTAAGTAATCTGCAAAGCGCCTTGTCAGAAAAAGAACGTACATATCGTCCGCTAGGATACAGCCGTTTCCTTCGTGCTTACGAAGACCCATGACACATTCATACATGAATTTAACACCTGGCAATGTGAATAAATAAAAATGTGAAATATGCATCAACGAACCTTCTATCTGGTGGTCACGAAGTTTACGTCCCAGCATTGGGTCTATCACTATAGGAACAACAGGAGCATTGCTATGTTCAAATCAATGAGGGGGCGGGCCGTTTGAAAGAACGAGGAAACTTGCTTCTTATTAAAATATTTCTGGTGATCTTTACTGGGTGCCTTCATAACAATTGCACCATCGGCTTCCGGATCATATCTTTGGTGTCAGTCAGAATAATGCGTTCGGATAATGCTGAATGAACAAACAAAGGTTTCCCTTGCCTAGCCTTTGGAGGAGCCAAATTATAGAAGGATTCGCGGACGTGGACTTTCCACCGGCTCCTTGTGAATAATTTCAATGTCTGGAACCTCTTCGTCACCTGATGCACCAGGCATCGTGATGCAGGTATCTTCTCATCAAGCTGAATTTCTACTCCTCCGATAACCATGCGTGTTGCAGAGATGAGACGGTCGGTCTTGAGAGAGCTAACTCCTATTCTAACACTACTTAAGC
>JAJTUO010000260.1:0-28104 GCA_021399455.1 Flagelloscypha sp. PMI_526 | reverse complement strand
TTCTTTCTTCCGTTTAAGGTATCGTTGCTTGCTTTAGTTTTTGTCTAGAGCAGTTTGATAACTGAATAACATTAAAAATGAAGTAGTACCTTATGCTCAGAAGCGACAGTGGAGTCCATGGTGAACGTTCGCAAAAGAAACAAGCGCTCAAGCAAACACTGTTGCTTTCCCCTGTCATCATGTTGTTGAACGTGCATTGAAATACATTCTCTCAATCCAATATTTTGTCATCCTTCCAACATTTATCCGGACAACTGGGCTGAGAACTGGGTCTATACGTACCGATTCGCTAGTGTCCATGCTAATATTCAACAGGCAAGCAAGGCTGAATTTTGCATCCTCTCTTCTTTGTTATCCTCTCATAGAATTTGTCTATCGATTAGTCTCATGTAGTCCGATTCCTCGCTCTTGCTTGACGACTGCCGATTCAAGAACCACTTGCAACCATGCGAGCTGTTCCCGTTTCGAGAAGCTAAGCCGAAGTCTCTTTCGATTCATCGTCACGTTTTGGGTTGTCAAGTCTCTTCCAGTCCCTTCCCGTGCCTAGTGCCGCGGCAATCTCGAGTTGAGCCATACGGTGCCGCCCCAGATAAGGTTGAAACATCTATTTCAGTTTGCTTCCTCGACACCAAGCCAATCCAATTACCCCGACTTTCATGTGCAAGCAAGTTCTGCTCGGTGGCTTCGAGATGTCGATCGTTGAGTTTCGCTGAGTATCGGAGCCGGGGTCCTCTGCGGTATAAAGACCCTGTGCGATATCATACAGCTGTGGAGATCTCTGGTCTTTCTTGCATTCCACTTCTTCCCTCAGGAATCATGGTCCACTTTCTGCTTTCATCGGTCTTGCAGCTGCTTTCAGCTCAGGTTCGCTGCTCCACTGTCCGTTAGAGTGCCACTGTCCGCGCGGGCCCTACCAACACCTGTTTCCGTGGCCACAGCAAAGACGTACCTTGCTGCACGTAAGGGCTAATTCTATTTATACATTTTGGATACTCGTTGATTATTCGTGCGTTCTACAGTGACTGTCGAAGCGGAGTCCAACTCTCCAGCATATGACAGAGACTTGTTCCCGACATGGGATACGGTACGTTGTCGTTTATACTATTCCCTGTCAGAGATTAATAACTCTCGTTCTAGATCAGTGGAACTTGCAATACCCGCGAAACCGTTCTCAAGAGAGACGGGACTAACGTTGTTGTAGACAGCGCCTGTGCAGCCACTTCGGGCAACTGGGTTTCTCCCTATGACGGTGTTGCCACTACCCTCGCTAGTGATCTCGACATTGATCATGTGGTTCCCTTGAAGGAAGCATGGGTCTCTGGTGCTCGCGACTGGACCACTGCTCAGCGTGAATCTTTCGCTAACGACTTGACACGTCCGCAACTTGTTGCTGTGACCGATAACCTCAACCAGTCTAAAGGCGATAAAGGTTCGTTACTCCCATTAACCTGATTCTATATGCTCCTCGCACTGACCCGAAGCACCTTAGATCCTGCTGAGTTTGTGCCACCGTTGGCATCTTATGTTTGCACGTACATTCGTGCTTGGGTATGTCATATCATGCTTTTTAAACAATACCTCACATTCACCTAGATTCACGTTAAACACTATTACGACCTCAGCGTCGACAGCACCGAGAAGGCTGCGCTTACGAGCTATATCAACGCTTGCTGAGTTGGGTGATTTGTTTTTCTGCTCATAAGGAAAGAAGAAGGTTATTTGTGACAATGCTGGGTTGTCAGCTTGGCCCTGTAACGATACGCTGTATAAAATGAAATAAATGATTGTACTACTACTGAAACTGAGTGCAGCGTGCCAGGCTCAAGGCGAATGGATCATCTGCTCATCGACCACTGAAGGCAAACCACTCTCAACATTGATCATGACGAGGGGATAAGCGTGATTAAATGGAGCAGATTATTCACCAATCCAACAGTATAGGTGCATTTAGTATTTCCAGTGAACCAAGTAAATACGAGCAAGTCCGCGTGTCCGTGCTTGCCTTGAAAATTGTGGAAATCCAACTCTAAGTCAGTAGCGCCATGCAGGGATACGGTATAGTGAATATTATGACCACGTAATAAGTTTAAAGTTTAGTGAGCGAAACAAATCGCACTAGAAAACTGTATAGAATCGTGTATATTGCTACAAATGTAAGAACTCCAAAAAAAAAACCCAGAAGAAAAGGTGGGGTTGTCTGCGCAATCAGACTGAGCTCACGAAACTTTTCTGTTCCGATGTCGGACGTGAGGTCATGGGTGGACGGGAGAGGCGATTACTGTCTGGAGAAGAACGATCAATGCAATCACATTGATGTAAACATTCGTTCGCTGAATATCGTATAAGGCCTTGCGCATTCACTACAGCGTAAAGAAACAAAAGACTTACCTCTAGGGGCTCTCTTTGCAAATGTCGCGGCAACAACAATAAATACTCCCCAAGCTGCGGTGAACATAGCACTTGTCGCGGAGATGACAGCAATGATAGCGCTCCCTGTCTTCTTCCTTTGTTGGAATTTGCAAGGATATACGACTCGGATTTCTGCGGAACCTGAGGTAGAGAGTGGGATGGAATTGGAAGGAATTCCGAAGTCACTCGGCTTTGAAAGGAAGTGAGCAAGCTTCGAGTCGACTGCAGGAAGTGTAGATGTCGCGGGGAACGTAGTGTTAAGTGTTGACTTCCAAGCCCCTTCTTGGGTCAGGATGTTATTTGGACTTGATATCCCAAGGTCGACGCGGAAGCCAGCGTAGACGACTGAAGTTTCTCATGAATAAAAGACCAGAGGAATAGGAGCGAATACATACTTTGGATTAAATTGGCCATGGGGGGGTACATATCAACAACTAATGGATTTCTGTAATCTAGATCATCGTTGGTAGCTTGCACAAGAGATGTGTTCGAGTAGACCGCATCCAATTCTTGAATAGTAAATGTCGGGGGATTTGTTGAACAAGCGGCACCAGCGGAAACTTGCGGACACCAAGGGAGTTCAAGAGCTGCAGACAGCCGGACTGGGGATGTCGAAGCCTGAGTAGTCAAGCGAGCCTCGATTCGGTCTGCAACATCTAGTGCAGCAGTTTGCGCCCTGAAACCATGTCAGTTTGTTGTCGGAAAACGAAACTTGCGGCCTCACGCTGCATTGATCAACAAAGGTCGGACATCTCCGCGAGGTGTAGAAGTTGCAACCCTGGGGTTTGCCACTCCGGTCACTCCGAGGATAGGATGATAATTGCCAGCCAGGGCAGAGATGGAATAGGAGCTCCTGGCAGTAAATTCGTACGATCCGTCAGTCGGTTTACAGGTCATAACACCGGTGACGTCCATGTTCCAGCCGGTCATATCGCCATCTACATAAATGGAGGTCACGTCGCAGCCGTCCAAAGGAGTACCTTTGTATGCGAAACCTGCAACACCAGTCAGTGAGAACATATCAGGCATCAGGAAGAGAACTTACCGCTAGAAGCTACATTGGCTACAGCAATATATTCTACTTGCCATTGGAAGATAGAATAATTGGTCGTAAATGTATCGCCGACGTTGAAGAGCTTTGAGTCGCAGAGAGTGCCTGGTTCTGGCTTCTGTGTGACGAGGAATTTATGGAACCATAACGGACGAGTTGCGTTATATGAATCGCTAAACACCGTTACAGTTTCGTAACCCGCCAACGCAGCTGTTAACGAGTTTAGACGAACAAAAATGAGCATGCGTCGAGAATTAAACGAACTGTTTACGACTACGAGGACAACCAGCAGAAGGAATGCCAAGGTGTAAGTCACAGGTGCAAACCAGCGAGATCCAAAAGGGCGAGTGATAGGGTATTCAACACTGAGTCCCATGTTACCCAATATGTGGCGGGTCGCGTTCTGAAAAGAAACACGATGAAACTACGAACGCCAAGCTTTCCTTTTAGGTGATCTCAGTAGTCCCTTGCGGCACGGCCGCAAAGTGACTGTTCTCAGACACGAGTCGAAGGTGCATTAGACAAATCAATTAAACAATGGGCCAACAAACGCTGGAGTTGAAAGGTGAAGGTTGGGCGCTATCTGAGTTTGAGAATCTGGTCGAATGGTGAGTGGCAAATTTTCTTTGCTTGGTGCAGAAGAAGTGGAGAAGATTTATGAGAGGTTTTCAAAGAATGAGCGGAGGCAAAAAAGGGACATCCGCAAACCACCACGAATCGATCGCCAATGAAATCGCCTGGGTCACGTGATCTACACGGGGAAAGATCCTGAATTCATGGGAGAAGTATCGTGAACGTGGTCTTGAGCGCGTTATGAACAATTGATCTGTTTCCAACTTCTCCCACGAAGCCCTCATGAAATTCTTTTTTTATTCCTCTTCTAGACTCCATTATGCGAATTCGACGGCTTTTCCAGCAATCTTGTACCTGGCTTCTCTCCAAAACAACCATGAATCAAATCCAAGTGCAATCCCATGGTGCATTTTGGGACGTTATGGAGCTTTGAGATCCCTTTGCGTTGCTGCAAGACGTGCTGCTGCCTGCCAGGGGCGAAAGCCAATCTCCTCGGCGGACCTTGGTGCGTCAGGATGGTACGAGGGCAGCGCATAATAGAGACTAGACAAGGGTACCCTTTAGCGCACCGTCAAATGAAGGAGATCTAGAAATGTTATAGCTCTGGAGAAACCATGAACAGCCTGGCCAACAACTCGAAGTATCCTTGCACCCTTAATCTCGAGGAAGCCACGAATACAAGTGATCCACCCCATGGGGACGCGCTCAGTGCTCATGAAAGTTGATAAGCTTAATCGTGCGATGCAGCAGGCAGAGGTGATTGAAACCAGAGAAATAAAGGCCTGAAGCCAAGGCCTAGTGGTGAGTGAATTTATAGCTAAGATGATCCCTGCAGCATGATATTGATGGGTGGAAGTAGAAGTACAATAGTATTCCTCCCCATATGTGGCGGATCTAAACCGACGAGATGGATGTCTGGGATGGGTTTTGCGTTAGTGGTAGCAAACCAGAACGAATTATGAGCGATAGTTATTCCAAATGAGATTGTTTTTGTGGCTTGAGGTCATTATGTGTGAATCTGAGGTCGTGGATAACTAGAGAAAGAGAGAGGATCAAGCATCAGTATAAATTGTTAAAAACATAAATCAGGCTACAGAGGCATTCCAGCTGGCGCAGCCAGAGGTGATGTGCTAAAAACCAGCATGGTTGTAGGGAGAAGTAGACGAGAGTTCGACACGATAAGATGTGGTTAAAGGAAATACCCTCGAAGAGAGCAAATGGAAAAGGAAGAAGGATGTTGATGGATGAGGGTAAGTGATACAAAGCCTCAAGCGCTTGATTTGGGACTTCTTTATGTGTTTCCTCCTTCTATCAACCAACTATTCAAAGCAAGTGTTCGTCCTCTATTTCTTTTTCTTTATTTCCTTCTGTTCTTGCATGACAGGACATGTGATCCCTAGCTTCAACCATAGATCCCTGGCCTGTACTCTGCTTTCGCAAACCTTTTGTATGACCTTCCGTACCACTACCTTTTCCATCCAACGCTTTCTGTCAATTAAGGGCTCCCCATTCAAGTACCCATGCCTGGCCAAGCACACCTGCACTCCCACTCCCTGGTATGCAACTTTGATCTTACCGCAAACCCACAGTGGACGTAAGTATGCGGAGCCATTCTTAAACCGGGGCAAGCGCTTCCATGAGTGTAGCGTTAACTCTACCACCGAGAGAGCCCCATGAACAAAAACCACATTCCACCACTCCAATCTGAGAGGTCTGCTTAGTATTCCACCGTTGAGCCGAGTGAAGATGAGGAAGTCAGCGTGTCCAGCTTGCCTTTGAAATTTTTTTTTAGAAACCAACTCCAAGCCCACAGCATTATGTAGGAGGTGCTATATAGCGAAAATTACGCCCACACAATAACTTCACAAGTTCAGCGAGCGAAACAAATCGCATTAGAAAATTGTATAGAATCGTGTATATTGCTACATATATAAGAACTCCAAAAAAAAACCCAGAAGAAAAGGTGGGGATGTCTGCACAATCAGACCGAGCTCACAAAACTCTTCTGTTCCGATGTCGGACGTGAGGTCATGGGCGGGCGCGAGAGGGGATTACTTTCCGGAGAAGAACGATCAATGCAGTCACATTGATGTAAACATTCGTTCGCTGAATATCGTATAAGCCTTTGCGCATTTAGAACAGTGTAAAGAAACAAAAGACTTACATCTAGGGGCTCTCTTTGCAAATGTTGCAGCAATAACAATAAATACTCCCCAAGCTGCGGTGAACATAGCGCTTGTCGCGGAGATGACAGCAATGATAGCGCTTCCTGTCTTCTTCCTTTGTTGGAATTTACAAGGATATACGACTCGGATTTCTGCGGAGCCTGAGGTAGAGAGTGGGATGGAATTGGAAGGAATTCCGAAGTCACTCGGCTTCGAAAGGAAGTGGGCAAGCTTCGAGTCGACTGCAGGAAGTGTAGATGTCGCGGGGAACGTAGTGTTAAGTGTTGACTTCCAAGCCCCTTCTTGGGTCAGGATGTTATTTGGACTTGATATCCCAAGGTCGACGCGGAATCCAGCGTAGACGACTGAAGATTTTATGAATGAAACACCAAAGGAATAGAAATGAGTACATACTTTGAACAACATTGGCCATAGGAGGATAGAGATCAGTAATCAATGCATTATTGAACTCTACCTCGTCATTGGTAGTTGCCACAAGAGATGTATTCGAGTAGACGGCATCTAGTTCTTGAATAGAGAACGTGGGGGGCTTTGTCGAACAATCAGCACCAGCGGGAACTTGTGGACACCAGGGGAGTGCAACAGCCGCGGACAATCTGACTGGTGATGTCGCTGGCTGAGCAATCAGGCGTGATTCAATTCGGTCTGCAACATCTAGTGCAGCAGTTTGCGCCCTGAAACCATGTCAGTTTGTTGTCGGAAAACGAAACCTGCGGCCTCACGCTGCATTGATCAACAAAGGTCGGACATCTCCGCGAGGCGTAGAAGTTGCAACCCTGGGATTTGCCACTCCGGTCACTCCAAGGATAGGATGATAATTGCCAGCGAGAGCAGAGATGGAATAGGAGCTCCTGGCAGTAAATTCGTACGAACCGTCGGTCGGTTTACAGGTCATAACACCAGTGACGTCCATGTTCCAGCTATGAATGTCGCCATCTATATAAATGGAGGTTATATCGCAACCGTCCAGAGGAGTACCCTTGTATGCGAAACCTGCAAAACCAGTCAGTGAGAACACATCAGGCATCAGGAAGAGAACTTACCGCTAGAAGCTACATTGGCTACAGCAATATACTCTAATTGCCATTGTAAGATAGAATAATTGGTCGTAAACGTATCGCCGACGTTGAAGAGCTTTGAGTCGCAGAGAGTGCCTGGTTCTGGCTTCTGTGTGACGAGGAATTTATGGAACCATAACGGACGAGTTGCGTTATATGAATCGCTAAACACCGTCACAGTTTCGTAACCCGCCAATGCAGCTGTGAACGGGTTTAGAAGAACAAAAAAGGCACGCCTCGAGGATTAAACGAACTGTTTACGACTACGAGGACAACCAGTAGAAGGAACGCCAAGGTGTAAGTCACAGGTGCAAACCAGCGAGATCCAAAAGGGCGAGTGATAGGGTATTCAACACTGAGTCCCATATTATCCAATGCTTGGCGGGTCGTGTTCTGAAAAGAAGCACGACGCAATGACGGATGCCAAGCTTTCCTTTTAAGTGTTTTCAGCAGTCCCTTGCGGCACGGCCGCAAAATTGAATGCACTCAGACAAGGAGTTGAAGACGCATTCGATAATCGATTAAAAAACGGATTTGAAAGGAGAGGGTTGGGCGCAAGATGTGAGTTTGAGAATCTAGTTGAAAGGTGGGGGACAATTTTTCTTGGCTTGCCACAGAAGACGTTGAGAAAATCGCGCAGTTGGCGAGAGTGAGCAGAGGCAGAAAGGGGCATCCGCAAACCACCACACAAATCTATCACCAAATAAGATCGGCTAGGTCACGTGGTTGACATGGGCAGAAAATATTGTGGATGTTTTTGTGGGGATGTGTAACTGTCTGATACCTAAGTGCAGAAAAAAGGGAAGGTTGAATGCAATGATATCTTCAGCTAGTAGCTCATTATCTCGCCCTAGAGGTCTTTCCAGGTCACTACTTCAATAATTTTGCGGGAAGAAGAAAGAGGAAGAGAAAGTGCCAGGCGCTCCTGAACTATTTCTCCAGGATTAAGGTCATTCTCGCTAACAGAATGAGGTGGAAGTAACCGAAATAGGATACTACTCAAGGATTTCAAGTGCTGGGAGTGCAAAGCTTCATCTAGACCATCAAAGTTGAAAACAGTGTCAGTGGACCGAACAACACCAACAAGGTCTGGGAGTTTGACTTCTATGGTTTCTAGACCGTGAGGAGCTGAAAGGTTGTTGAGTAGCCTGGTGACCCAAATGAACGAGCGGTCGCGGAAACGAATATCTGAAAAGATTCGCCTATTCCAAGTGAAAGGCATATCAAAGTGGACGCCAGGCTGCCTTCGAGATCCAAGAATAATTACCCGAAAAGCCAGACGCTTGAGATTTGGGAGACAGCTGGAAAGGTCGAGAGCCGCAATAAGCGACGATATGCCCACTAAAGATGGAGTTAGAAATGTTCGTGATGAAAATGGAAATATCACCTGTAGAAATCTCTGCTAGGTCTCCGAGGTCGAGGCTAACCAATGCCAGCGAAATTGGCTGTATCATAAACCCCACAGCTTGGAATGTAGTGATCTGGTATTGGTCACGCCTCCAGAATGGCACCGCATTCCAGTCAAATTGCAAGGTTCGAACTGAACATTGAGCAGCTTGTAGAAACAAAGCCAAGGCTCGAACTTCGGAAGGTCGTGCGACAACAGAATTAAATCCTAGGTAGAGCGATTCAAGAGGGAAAGGCATATTTATGTCGTGTGCCTCAAAGCCCTTATCATCTACTGCCAAGAAAGAGACTCTATTTAGAGTCAGAGTTTGGACGGATGAGAGTAGGAGAAGAGTTTGAAGATCGACGTCTGTGAAGTTCCGTAGCTCAAAGTTTTCTAGGCCAGGCATAATAGTTTCGAAAACTGCATGAGCCCGAGCAGACAGTGAACGAGACCAATTGAGGCCTGGGATGTCTGCTTCCATCGTGAGGCTGCGGAGGTCTCTGAGCTGCTCCAGGAGATCCGGGAGGCCAAGTGCACGTAATGATGCATGGAATATTGTCACATTTCGAATGAAAGGTGCAATATCTGGGCAAGATATTAGTGTCCTATGAAGGTTCTCGACGTGATAGGCAGTTCGCAACTGAATCGTGTGAAAGAGTCGCCGTCGAGAGACGGCACATAAGGCATGATTAACCAGACTGAGCACAAGCGTCTCTGTAATCTGGGTATATTCAATGATTTCGTGGAGAATGTCTTCTGGGATATCCGGTAAATTCCTGGGAAGGATGATCGAGGTCATACTCAACAATGTGTTTGTTAGCGCTTATCCTTCGTCTCTTTCTCTCATGCCGCCAAAGAAGCTGAGAGAACAACGTCTGTTATTTCCTCTGTTATGTTTTTTTTTTTTTTTTTGAGTTGACCTTTGTTTGTTTAGGAACACGCCAAGTTAATGTGATAAACCCAACATTAAATCCGGATCTCATTGCGCAACGAAAAAGGCGGCGAATTGCAGACCTTGAGGTTAACGATGATTATATTATTAATCCAGGAGATTTCTCACAGTTTGAAGCGTTCGAATTATACAGATGGGGGTCCAGGTGATGGAGACGACGACGACGAACCAGGCTCTTCACGGAGAGGCAACGCGCGTCAAACCATTTCTGACAAACGATCCTTGAAACTTCCTGGTACATCTCCGGCCGCAGGCAAGAAGAAATCTACCATGGCTGTTAGAACAGCTCTTCTCTATCGGAAGAATCTTGACACCCTCATTTCTGAATCAGTAAGCTCGCGTGCATGGGAAGCTGCCGCTTTTCGCTCATTTCATATTATCAAGGGAATAAGTAAGTCTGTGGGGCCGTCGTATCTTCATGCCGCAGCTTTACCTTCAATATACCCTCCCCGCTTGCTGTGTTCTGTATGTGGTTTTGGGGCTCAGTATAAGTGTCCGAAATGTTTGACACCATACTGTGAACCCACATGTCGAGAAACACATTCTGCTACTCCAGGATTATGTAGCTTCTAATACCATTCAATTCCAACGCTTTTACCTGATTCAATATATACTTGCATATATATGATGAGTTCAAGCCAAGTGACAGTAGTCACGCCATTGTCACGACCGCCACGCGACCACGTCAGGTCTTTCTCACTCTTCCCAAACTTTCACTATGCGGTTCTCATTGGTATTTGGTGCTCTCGCGGCATTAACGGCTGCATTTGCTTGTAAGCTTAGATACTATACCCGTATTTTAACGAGTATTCACTCACCCTTTTTGAAGCTCCCGTCAGAAACGAAACAGAACCTGAAATTGTAGCCACCGCTTCGTTCCCTGAAGACAATCCTTTCGGTCACGTCGTTAACGGCGAGCGGAACAAGATTCAAGTCTTCGTTGAAAACAAGTCCTCACGAAATGTCACACTCGTTGCAATTGGCGGGGCTCTCAGTGACCCTGAGAACGACAAAGTCATCAAAAATGTAGCTTCCTCTCATACGCTTAGACTTTGGGTGTCCTTTTCTTAATCTACTTCAGCTCACTACTCTCACTTATGGAGCAGCTCTCATTGAAGGCGTGAATATGCAGGTAAGCTCGCTGTTTTGTTAACTCCAGAACGAATTTGTGAACTAACCGCATAACAGGTCAGCTACTTCTTCAACAGCGAGTATGATTCATCTTAGTTTCATTCCTTTTGAACATATGCTTACTCTTTCCTTAGGTTTGCGCCCGGTGATTTGCGTCTCAACCTTTGGGTTGACCATGTCGTTGATGTATGTTCTCACGACTGTCATTTCAACCTTGTTTACCCACATATGCTTCTTCCCCTTAGGATGAAGCATACCGCGTCTCTGCATATGACTCTATCGTAACAATTGTTGAACCTGAAGGTTCTATCTTCCACTATGAAGTGTTCGTTGACTTGCTATTGTCACCTGCCTACAACTAACAAAACATTTATCTTCTAGCATTTCTACTTACCTTATCACCACCGTATTCCTCGGAGCAGTCGGATACTTGGCCTTCCGATCCCTTGTCCCTGCCTCGACCAAAAAGACCCGGAAACCCAGACCAAGTGAGCCGGTTGGAACTGTCACTGCTACTGGACCCGGCGGATATCAGGAAGAATGGATTCCAGAACATCACCTTAAAAAGGCTACGAAGCGTAAGGGAACGAAGAGTGCCGCTAGCGGAGATGAGCTAAGTGGTGTGGAAACAAGCGGAACTGAGGGTGGGAAGAAGCGGGGGAAGAAGTAGTTGGAAGCTATTTGCCGACCGTGCGGAATTTGGTGTGGATTTATCATGCAGAGAACATACCTTTAGCTAGGTTGATTCTTTAGGACTTAGGCACAGTATCTATCTACATATCACATCCGCGAAACACCAAAATTCTCAAACCATCGTCCTCGCAGTGCAATGGAGACACCTCGTATATATAAGTGATCTGGTGGAAGATATTATAAGTGTCTATAAATGAATTGTGCCAAACGAAACATGGAGGACTGGGTAATAAGTGAATACAATTAAGATGAATGTCAGTCTGCGAACATGCGAGTGAGATAGGCAGAAGCAATAGACTTGGTAGTTTGGTCGATGTGTGGATTGCTAAGAAGAGCCTAATAGCGAGATTCTAGGTCACCAAAAAGCAGTGAAAAAAAAAGCCCGACGACTCACAATAGCTTGTTCGGACTTGAGTTTCATATCGACCGACTTCTGCTTTGACTCGTCCAAAGCACGTTGCGTTTCAAATTGCAATTTATCGAGCTCAGCTCTTCGACGTCCTTCCTGCGATTCCCGCTCTTCTCTCCTTTTCAGGATATCCATCTTCTGTTTCTGCGTTTGAGTTCGAAGTTGCAGGAGATGAAGGTAGGTCTGCATCATGTTTTGAGGCAGACTCATATGGACCGTCGACGACTGCGCAGGATTCTCGGATGAAGATGACGAAACCAGCGTCGATGTAGAGGAAAGGCCAGATGGGAGAAAGCCTAACGGAGATTCTAGGGTGGTTTTAATTGTTCCAGGTTTCGGACGGAGGGACGGCGAGGGTTCTTCTAAAGGTGAAACGGACGACATAGCTGAGGAAGGTGGTGGTGTGGGATTGGGCACTGGGCGAGTAATGTGTGGCCTTGACTGTCTAGCAGGCGCGGCCATGTTGTTGTTGTTGTTGGCTGGGAGAATCCCTGGGGCTCTGGATTGGTTGGGAAGAGTTCCAGAACCCTGTGAAGGCGCTATAGGCGACTGGACTGCAAAGTGGGCAGATGTAGTAGAATTAGATGAAGCAGGTGGGGCACCTGTGCCATAATATGACGAGGTAAAATGGTTAGCCCCGTCACTGTATGTTTGAAGGTCACTTCGATCTTCAAAGGGAGTGGGATCAGGTGTCGGTTCGGAGGGAGCATTTGCGGGGTCGCTTTGCCATCTAGGGAAAATGGTATGAGAGGATATAATCACCTAGACATTCCGGAGGACTTTACCGATCGAAGAAGAGTTTATACCAGCCCACAGCGTGCCAGTGCTCAATTACACGAGGAGTAACATTTCCAATTTCGTAGTCGAGCTTCTTGGCAATGCCTAATCTTCTTTCGTACTCTTTAAGTCTGTCACTCTCTGGGAGAGACCTGAGCGATGGCTGAGAGGCGCAGTGCTTTGCGCTATAGCTCTCGAAAGCATGGATTTGTTTGAAGACGTTGAAATTGCGTTCAAAACAGCCTTTGAGTGCTTGATATGACTTCTTCCCACCAAACACTTGCTGAGAACACTGGAAAAAATACAATTTAGTGCGTGTAATTCACCGGGAATATAAAAGGTCTGGACATACATCTCGAAGGCAGGAGTTCTTGGCCGCGCGAAGGTTCCGCCAGTTATCATCGTTCGTGGGGGCCATAAGCCACTCGAAAAGACGGGTTTTGTCGTCGTCTGTCCAATGCTTCATGCCCCCAGAATTTTCATCTGTTGGGGGCGGATCTGCAGAAGAAATAGAGTCGTCCGCATCCCTCCGCCTCTTCTGCACGTGTTCTCCGGTAACCTGGCCGTCGGGCTGCTTGCGCTTGTAAGATGTTGGTTGGTGAGGGAGTTGGAAGTGACCGGAAGATGATGTCGATGGATGGGGCTCAGTTGGGGAAGTGATGCGGAAGGAATCTGAGGCGGCATAATGCTGGCCAAGTGCGTTCCCCAGAACATGGGGAGTCAACGAATTGTAGGGCGCAGGCTAAAAAAAATGGTAATCAATGGTGAGGGTCAAAAGAAAGAAAGAAAAAAGAATAAGCAAAAAGAAGAGAACACCCTGACTGACCACTCTGCCATCCAAAGCAAACCGGTTCATCGGTCGAGTGGTTCAACCAAAGTGGTATCGGTTCAAGCTAATTTCGGACTCCATCAGAACTCTGCGTGACCCTCTCTCTCCAATCCTTTTCAGGCCCAGTCTCAGACGCGTGCGGTCATGGCCACAAATGCTCCTAGGCCACCCAGCGGTCCGCTCAGAGTATTTTGTGTCGGCACTCTCTTCGTAGCCAATACCCTTAACGTCGACAACCACCCTGACCCGTCCTCTTGTCCCTCCGTTCGCGCTCATGAAGTCTCCCAATCTCGTGGTGGGAGTGCATCTTCTATTGCTTCTGTGCTGGCACAAATGCACAACTTTCTCCCAAGATCACCAGTAGAACCTGCATTAATAGCTTCTCTTGCTGGTACGAGAGCCAAGTCTGTTTGATTACATAACTTGAACCATTTCTTTTTTTTCTTGTCCAGAAAACGATGAAGGCAAGCGTATTATTCGTCAGCTCCAAAAGGAAGGCGTCATTACGCGTTTCTCCAAGTTTTGGTCTGGCTATACTGTACCTTCTGCTTGGGTAATACGGACGCCGAAGACGGGTGCTTGTTCCATCATAAACCACAACTCGCTTCCCGACTTATCCCACGAGGATTTCATCGCTTTGATTGGACCCACACTAGCACCCGAAAATTTTGGCTATTTTCCGCCCACTACACCTCCAGGAACTCCCTCTGTCCCCCTGAATGCCGCTCGTTCCTCCAATTTGCATTCTCCACTGACACCAAAGCCCAATAGCCCAGCACCCTTTGACTGGTACTTTTGCAGGCATATTCTAGGCTCTCTATTGCCGTTCTAACTTATTTTTGTAGGTTACACTTTGAAGGTCGCTCTGTGAAGACGACTCTCAACAACATCATTGGCGTCCAGTCTCTTGCCGCCGACCGTCATTGGCGAAGCCACTGCGTTTTCAGTATCGACTTGGGTCGAAAGTATAGGCAAGGAATAGAAGCAGTGTGTTCCAATATTCTATTCCATACCACTCTCCTAATTTTTTTCTTCTTTTTAGCTTATACCCCACGCAGACGTAATCTTTGTTAATAGACACTATGCACAAGCCACATCTCCATCCTTCAGCGCATCACCTCGAGCATATCTTCTTTCTTTGACTTCGACAGCCCCTCCTCATTCCCTTCTCGTCGCAGATTGGGGCAAGGACGGTGCGGCTGTTCTATCGATACCCACGCGTGACTACTTCCAAAGTTCGGTTTGGGTTGATCGCATAAATTCACCCCCCGAAGAGCTATTAGATCCGATGGGGGAAGGTGAGGATCGTACATCTGTTAGAACTGCAAGCGCATTTTGGGCCAATGGGAGGGAGACACCCAGTTCAACGCATAGTTCATATAACGAAGATACAGACAGCGATTATACGCAGCGACGAAGGTCACCAGCACCACCGGCTGCACGAAAGGAGGAGAAAGATGGTCTTGTGGATGAGGTTCGCCGTTCTAGTTTCAAGTTGACATTTTGTGACGTTTTGCCTACAGGTCGGCGCCTCGGACGCTTTTATTGCCGGAATGATATACGCTCTCACACGATCCATTCTCCCTGGGTCACCTTATACACCTTCTAATGTTGCACAAGAAATGCCAGATATTGAGCGATTAGGAGGGAAATGGAGGCTAGAGGAGTGTCTGCGGTTTGCAACCGAGCTTGCAGGTAGAAAAGCTAGGAGGAATGGATGGAATGGATTGGCAAAAGAGATGGCTGAGGCAGGATGGGCTGCCTAAGTACGTGAGACAGGTTTCTCAACTCAACATCAATCATAAAGATACAAACATACACCAGCATAAATATTAAGTTACAATATACATATACCAATTCAAAACAAAACAATCAACGATGTAATCAGCTAGTCGGAATCCTCGGACTCGTCCGAGTCAACAAAGGTATGGACATGAACTAGACGATCTTGCCTGATCCTCTTCACGTCTGGTCCAAAGTACCTCTGGCTCTCAAAGCTCCAACTATGCCAATATTTAAATGGTGGTCTAATAAAGAAAAATGATGGACTTACTCAAGGTTCCCACGCATCCAACATGAAAGAGCATCGATATAAAGTTGAACGTCTCTCTCCACCGCGGGGTCAAAAGACGAAATGGACTTCCTTGTCTTGCAGAATGTATCCACGAGGCTATCGCAATAAAGACCAACGAAGTCACTGGCTTGTTGAAGATCGAGTGCTTTAGTTCGCCTCAGGACCGATACAACATTGTTGCCAGTGTGTCCCTTTTCAATCTCCATAGCGTAAGAGTAGACATCCTTTATGGAGAAGGAATAAGCCACGATATAGGGGCGAATGGCGCAACAAAGGGATAACTCACGTTAGCCCAACAAA
This sequence comes from Flagelloscypha sp. PMI_526, assembly GCA_021399455.1. Classification (NCBI taxonomy): domain Eukaryota; kingdom Fungi; phylum Basidiomycota; class Agaricomycetes; order Agaricales; family Niaceae; genus Flagelloscypha; species Flagelloscypha sp. PMI_526. The sequence continues at coordinate 12,272 of JAJTUO010000260.1, read as the reverse complement.
CATGATCGCAAGCAGCGAAATATACGGTCATGAAGCTCGGATCCTCGAACACATAATGAGGCAAATCAAGGCCCAGACACATCTCATACAACCCAAAGCACAACCGAACGGCGCTGTTTTCTCGACGCAGGTGGATGTAGGGTTTGAGGTCCAAAATTTCTCCGCGTTCACGAAGTTTGGCTTCCCGAGACACAGCATTGATATAGTCTTCGCACATTTTCATGAAGCGCCTGGCTGAGTTGGGACCAATTCGGCGCAGAAGGCGGGTGCGGTAGCTGAATTTGAGGTTTTAGTTAAGTGGAAAGGTTGAAAGAAGGGAAAAGCAAACTCTTTGGTCATAGAGGCAAGGCTAGAACCGTCATGCCAGTCCTCATTTTGCATGGCTTTCAGGAAGACTTCGCCGGTAGCTCGAGCGTCTTCGCCGTTTTGGTCATCACTGATTTCGTCCACAGCGAAAAGAAGATTAACCTTGAACCCTCGTTCTTCAGCACAAAACTAAAAGGAATGAATCAATTTAGAAACATACAAAATCGCAGATAGTCCTGAAATTCTCGTAATCTGCGAAAGGATAGCAATGAGAAACGAGCAATTCGTTTTGACCTAGGAAAGAAAATGTTAGCACCCCAACTTCAGAAAGAAAAAAAGATAGACCTACCAGAAGCGATAAAAACCTTCTTGTTGTCATTAAACATCTGGTAACTTTCAAGCCAAGCACGGCTCTCTGCACCAGCAAGTGCATGGTGTGGGTTGGTCTGCCTTTCAAAGCGTTCGCAGGCTGTGACTAGGTCGGGAAGGACAAATTGAACCATCCTTGTTGTTTTAAGTGCAGAGATAAGATAGAAGAGTGAAGGTAAGTTGAAGAGACGGTGCGATGAAGAAACTTGACAAAGACCTCTGGTCCCTTTATACCATTTCCCTCCACTACTCGCAGCACGGTCTTGCCCGGTGAACGGCTGGCCGAACCCTTGTCCCATCCACGTAACAGCAGCGCAACAATACGAACGCGGAGTTATTCACCGTTCTCCTGAGACAATGTCAAAACAAAGGATCCTCACTGAGGTCCTTAAGAAAAAAGTTCCTGAGTCTGCGTTTGAAAAGAATTCCTGGTTTTGAAAAGAATATGAGGATTACCTGAAAAAAAAGCCTCCAAATCCGGAAACAAATGAAAGGTTAAGTCCTGGCTAAGTTGCGGCCGGAGACTAGTGCTACTAGCCGCCTCTAGCAGAAGCTCTGTCGAGTTGTCTGCCAGTCGATTATTCTTACTCAGTGCCAAAAAAGTTTTCTTCTCGGATTTTTTAAGGAGACGAGTCTCCAAGGAATCGCCGGGGGTTTCTGGAAAGCGAAGAGGTTGAAGCTACACTTTCCAAGAGCAAGGTGCAAACACTTGGGAGAACGAAATAAAAACCATCCAAAAAAGTCTCAGGGACTATCATGCAACTGGAAGAAAGCTAGGAACCATGCAAGAACATTTGTTTTCAGGACTCATGCTCTACCAGTCCGTGAGTCTAGGAGAAACGGAACGAGGCGGTGACCGGTAACCTCAGGGCCTGCTCGGAGAACTTAATGGAGGCTGATGAAACAAAACTTGATGGAGAAAATCGAAAGTTCCGTCATCAAAGCGGATGAAGACCCACAGGCATTTGTTCCGCTGGTGGATAAGACGAAGTGAGAGGGAGGGATTGATGGTTAGGGACCCTAACCCACATAAGAGCGAAAACTTTCTTCCACCAGGTGAGTTAGGTGTTTCGGTGGGTAAGTGGGACCTACGCCGTTACCCTTGATTCTCTCACCGGAAACGCCTGTGGAAGAGGCTGATAAAGACCTTACATACAGTGCTTACTGTACACAGTTCTATCTGCTTCTGTCCGCCTCTGTCCATAACCCTCTCACCACCTCTCGTAAGGGTTGGGGTCATTACTGATATCCTAGTGCTATGTAATATATTGCTATTTGCCCATAATTGTGATACCTATATCCTACCGACCTATGTGCTGCCTCAGTCAACCAAACATGTGATCTAGCAGTTTACTTTTGCCTGATTCCACCGACACCCGCCCTTTCTATCATTCTACCATCCTCAATGTCGTACAGAGAAATTTTGATGAGAGCAAGAAGTACAAGCAGAAGTAAGCGTTCTTTGAGCAGCTATAAGCTTTGGTAGATTTTCTACCTGCGTCCTTTTTCTTAGATTTCGAACAGGCGAAGCTTGCAGAGCATCAAGAAGAGAATATATCTAGAAGGGGGTATAGGAAAATAGACTGAGCAGTCGGCTCAATTGGTGGAGCTGTTGCGTCCTGCTGTGGTTACAGGGTGGTCTATGCCACAGTTTTCCGATGCATTGTAGATGAACATGGCGCAAGTCAAGTGTCTAACAAAGAGCAAGATGAAGATGAAGACAAGGCAGGTCGACATATTTAAAGCACACTATGGCGCCGAAGGGGGCGAGCGTACAGGAAAAAAATTGTAATTTGCCAAAAGCAAGCCCCAATTCCTGATGGACGGCGACAGTAGTGGCTAAGGTCCGGTCGCCGTTATGTGAGAATAGGATTTGAACATGTAAGTTCGAGGGCCGGAATTAAAAGTACAGGTATTGCATGAGCTAGAGGTCGCAAGTGGACGCCCCGGAATTTAAAATGATTTCTTCGTTTTCGACAGTGCTTAGACCCCTATCGTTCTCCTGGCGAGGCAAGTGCAAAAGTATCCAAGAAAGGGGCCGTATTTCCTGCCATGAGAGAGGAAAACGGGAGAAGATGAGACTCAAGCCACATCAAATGTCTCGGTGCGATCACGTTTTGAGCAAGCACACCTGTGTACAGGGAGAAGACCAATGAGTATACTTAAAAACATATGCGATAGCTCGAATAACGCCCGCTCGTTTCACTTGGTCGAGTGATTTTAACAACATTGCCCCGCTTCAAGCCATAGTATCGCGCCACTGGATCCGCTAATTGGATTCGGGGTAACTGTGTTTCCTTGAGGCGACTGGGGGCCGGTTAGACTAAAGGAGCTAAAAAATCGGAGAAGAATGCGAACTATTTTTGCAGTAAAGCAGCTTTTTCTTGGGGTGTAAGGACTTCGTGTTGTGGCACAAGGGAGTGGTGTGTGATATTGACAAGAAGATCCGCCTCTGAAAACTCCTCAAGGGACAGCTGAGCCGCCATTGCTCCAATAACCTGAACAAATACATGAGAAAATTGACTGGGTGAAGTGGGCAGTCGAGTAAATGACCTTTCGAGCAGAAGGAGTCATGTTTCCTCGAAAGATGATGATCCCTCGCGTAATGGACTTTTCCTCGAGAATGGTGAGCATTCTACAAAGGTGGTTAGTTTCTCAACGGGTTAAGCTAATTTAGACCAACCGTCGCATTGTCTTTACACCGACACTATTCTCGTCGGAAAAGAAGATGAAAATCTGGTCGCTTTGGTCTGTGACCGAGTTCGTTACAAAGTTTAGTTGATTTCGACTATGTGTTCTTAGGATTTCTAATGCGGCAAAAGGTTATATCAACTTACTCAACAATTCCCATCTGGCTAGCATAAGCTTCTCGGAAAGTTTTGAGGTCCAGGTTAATTTCCTCGTCCGACACGGCAAAGCCCTACGGTTTGTATTTTAGAGGAGGACGCGTCGAATGGATGGGATATAGGCCGACTCTATCGCGGACAAGCTCATGAATTGTTCTGTTAACCTTCCAGAGCCGAGCACTTTCATCCGAATCGCCCATGGTGGTTGAGAAAGAAGGATGTGGCTCACGAGCGCTTTTGCGACCCATCTCTCTCTTTCTGCCATGGCTGCAGCACCAAAGGAACGTCCAACTATGACCCTAGAAAATAAAGTCATGGTGTGTAAGATTTTATGTTTGTTTAATCTGATAGAACATTACTGTCCTTAGGCAAGACTTAAACCTGCCAAAATCTTCAAGGACGCTATTGACAACTCTGAGGCTCAGCCACCTGCTGCACGTTCTACTGGTCCTCGGCATATCACGGGACTCAGCTTTGACGATAAAGGGGAATGGCTTGTCACAGCTTCTGAAGACGAAACCTTTCGGATTTGGAACTGCAAGTCGGGCAAGCACGTCCGAACGCTTTTATTTTGTTTCTCACTTCCGCTGACGCAAGTTTTTTTATATTTAAAACAGGGCGCACAAAACTCTTTATTCCAAAAAGTATGGTGTAGATCTACCTCGATTTACGCACAAGAACACGAATATCCTCTACGCCTCTACAAAGGAGGACGACACAATTCGATACCATTCCATTCATGACAACCGATACTTGCAGTATTTTAAAGGACATAAGGACAGGGTCATTTCTCTTGAAGTATCACCAGTCGACGATGGCTTCATCTCTAGCTCAGAGGACCGTACCGTTCGCCTTTGGGACCTGCGTACCCCACAATGCCGTGGACAGCTCAGTCTGCCCCTCCCTCCTATTGTCGCATATGATTCTAGCGGGATGGTTTTTGCAGTCGCGGTGAACGAATATGCTCGCATTCTTCTCTACGATCTTGCCAACTTTGACAAGGCGCCCTTCCTGGTCATTCACCTTCAGGACCTCACACTGGCCAAGATTTCGTTCCCACCCCGCAATATATTCATGACATCTATGTCATTTTCCTCTAACGGGAAGTTCATTCTTATAGGGTGCTCAGGTACAGCCCATTATATCATCGACGCGTTTGAAGGCCATGTCCTGGCCAAACTTGAGGGTCACGAGTCTCTTGAGCGTCGGAACGCCTCAATCCCTCGAGGGCCGCCAGCGAAGGGTATTAGTGGCGAGGAGGTTTCATGGACACCGGACAGCAAGTACGTTGTCGGTGGAAGTCTTGACGGCCGCGTTCTTGTGTGGAATTTACAAGACCTCGAGACGCGTTCAGGGGATATCAACTTTCAAATCCCACCCAATATCATCCGACCGCTTGTGGCTTTAGAAGGGCATCCTGGACCAACACGTTGTGTGCGCTGGAATCCACGATTTTCTATGTTGTGTTCGGCAGGGACTGAATTGGTCGGTGTCCTTCAAAATGCTTCTTTTCGATGCTAACCACACGTGACACAGGCATTTTGGCTTCCCGCTGAAGATGAAGCAGAAGTAGCGAAGGAACTTTTACGCAAGAAAGCAGACCCGTAAACTTTATTATATTGTACAAACAATTACATGAGACCAATCAGAGTGAGGCAGCACAAACACAATTGAGAATGAGCCATGCGTGAGCCCAGCTTGAAAAAGGACCCGAGCCTGTGTCTTTTACTCCTGGCCCCGACTGACTCTCCCTACTTCTTGTAAAATATGACCTCCAGAGTGCGTCTAGGTCTTGCTGCGTCACATTTCAGATATCTGACGACTTCTAGGCCCAATTCTTGCGGGAGTACAAGGTATGTATTGCTCTACATCACACCAAGCACTCCTGGTTGCTTACACTTTGTCTCTAGCTTGTTGTTGTCGGAGGTGGCGGTGTCGGTATGTCTTTGTATATTTCTAAATCCGCGCGCCCAAGCTATACCTCTTGAAAGGAAAATCTGCTTTAACCATCCAGTTCATCCAAAGCCACTTTGTGGATGAATATGACCCAACGATCGAGGGTACGTCTCCCTATCTCTCTCGCTCTCGCTCTCTTCTTGCTTTTCTCAACACTATTATTTCCTTTCGTCTAGATTCATACCGAAAGCAGTGTGTCATCGACGAGGAGGTTGCTCTTCTGGACGTCCTCGACACAGCTGGCCAGGAGGAATATGGGTGTGTCCAGATTGTTCCCACTGTAGTCACTTTTTTACCGCCTTGCTAAATCCGTTGCTTCTATAGGGCTATGCGTGAGCAGTACATGCGCACAGGGGAGGGCTTCTTGCTCGTGTACTCCATCACATCACGCAACTCGTTTGAGGAAATCAGCACGTTCCACCAACAAATTCTCCGAGTAAAAGACCAGGACGTTTTTCCTGTCATCGTGGTCGCCAACAAATGTGACCTGGAATACGAACGCCAAGTCGGCATGAATGGTAAGCGTGTCCCCACAAGCCCCCATCAGCCAGTCTATTCTTTGTTTCCCTGTTGGCTGATGCTTCGTTTGTCTTCTAGAGGGACGCGACCTTGCTCGACATTTCGGCTGCAGGTTCATCGAAACCTCAGCAAAAGCACGGACAAACGTCGATGAGGCGTTTATGATGCTTGTGCGTGAAATTAGGAAGTACAATAAGGTAAACGCCATCAGACCCGCCTCCTTTCCTAGTCTCACGTGTTGTCTGTCGCAGGAGCAACAAACAGGCCGTCCACCGATGGCTGGCGGTCCAGCTGGAGGTATGGGCTCATACGGTGGCGGCGACCCACACCATGAGAGCAGCGCCGGCTGCTGTGGCGGTTGTGTGGTCCTCTAATCTGAGAGAGGAGAACACTTGTTATATCCCGACGACCGCACCCATTCGGTATATCACCCCTCCTACTTTTACCCGCTCTTTAACACATTGTCTCGTTAATATCTTCGCTGTTTGTGTTTGTCTGTCTTCCCGCTACTATCTGTCTCTCCTTTTTCTTATGTATTACCCGGATACAACACTCAGGCTAGACCTTTGGTTTAGTAGCATTCCGCATTCTGCATTGTCCCCCCGTAGTATTAGAGTACCGCATTTCGAATCGTCAGTTCGGATATCGACATCTTGGATTGAGTGCCAAAGAGTTCCCGAACTCTCCCTTCTAACTTTTTGTGATGCCTGGTTTCAAGAGTACCGCCTTTCTCATTAAAAGGGCCTGTCGGCAATACCATATCACCCTTTATTCTTCACCCTAAGTCCTCAAACTGTCTTATGCCGAAGGAACATTTGTTAGGGAAGGGAGGTCATCTGCCAACAATAAGATATGTTAAGGGCTTGTGTTAAACAAAGGACTGACCTGGATGGCAGTCCTCTTGATTGACCATACGAAGAGAATCCAGGCCAAGTTCATAATTTCCTTCAGAGTTACTATTCCCGCCGAGCATCGAAATGCCAAACATATTAACGCGTTCCGTCCACATGGTAAGGTTTTTCTTGGATATTTGACCTTTGTTTGTGCGTACAAAGTCGCATATGGGTATCTGTTGGTTCACGAAAGCCGAGAGATAATGAGAAAAATCTCGCCTAAAAAACAATAACACGCACATAGATGTCCTCCCATTTCTCTGGGTACTTGAAATATAGTCTATGTTGCCATATATCGTGAGTTGCATAGCCAGCTGTCCGTAGGTTCAGGTAATAGGCATTGCGAGTTTCAGGGTCCCCAGAAACGCGTGCGCGGAGGACAAGGTAATGATGAAAGCTGAGATCATCTTCAAGGTCTCCAAATAAGGTTGGTCTTTTCTATGCAAGCTAAATAAGTAAAATGCACCAAAGAATTGTTTCAAGTGAGATAAGTACCTTCGTCCGGAAACCAGCATATCCGGGGCGGACTCTGTCTGCTAGTTCTGGCTTAATGTCTAGCCGCATCTGGCCCCAGAACATTCCAGTAGCTGTTCTTTCAACAGGCTTGTTCAGCTCAGGTGATGTGTTGAGGCTGAGATTGGCAGTTGAATATCTTTGAGAGGCAGGTTCAATGAGTGCTCCTACTCTAACAAGAAACATACCCTCCAACATCCTCGTCTGCGCCAGTATTATAAGATGCAATGTCCTCCTCAGAATTCCATGTGATAAGGGTACGTGGGGATCGATCAATAGGGTTTGCTCCAGCCATAGTCAAGGCTAAAAAGTACATTCAGCAAGACGTTCATAAGAGACATACTATCAATAGACACACTATCCCACGTTTTCTTTCTTACTACATCAAGAGACCGTTGAACATAACGTTGGAAATGGGTTGGTTGGGCCATGACGGCAAGAAGGATGGAAGCTTTGTCTAGCCACGTGACCCTTCTTTCTCACTTCCGCCTCTCATGTTCTGAGTAGCTATGCTTCATTCTCGCATTCTCACTGCGACGGACTACATTCAAATCATAACTTGCATTGATATTTTAAAATCTTTGAGTTCCTTTGTGCGATTCGGAATCCAAGGACCGACAAAAGCGACAAATTTAGTTAACTTGAGGTTGCAGGTGCCTCCGCGAAGAAATCGTCCTTTTAAGACGCGTCGGAAACTTGATAACTTGTTTGCTTCGTGGTTTCCTCTCGTCTCACACGCACAGTGGTTGACTTCACCCGTGAATTGTAGTTGGGCATTACACGACATCCTTTCACATCACTAGACTGTAAAAAGTGCTACTCTTTGATATCTAATTATTGAGAAGAATATTTTAGGTTTGCCATGCATTTTCATATACCTTGGATCACGTATAGCTAAGTGCTTGCAAAGGTAGATCCAGGGCTCATGAACCTTTGCACAATGTCAGCTATTCACCACACTCTAAAGGAATGGATGCTGAGATATACAGACTTTGGTTGGTAAAGGCAGCAGTGGAAACGAGATGTAAAAAACAAATATTAGAAGTTGTTCAGTCATAATCTATGTTTTGCAATCATATGATGTCCATGGGCCCTATGCTTGTATCAAAAGTGTGATAACATCAGTCAGATTCAACTGACCACTCGCTATCCCCAATTTTTGCGATTTTGGTTGTGGGGTCAACAATCTGCCGTATTTGAGGATGGTCTCTGATCCACTGTTGGCTCATGCGCTCAATTTCAGCACACCCCGGAAAGACCCCAACTTCTAACTCAAACTGATTGAGCAGGTGAACATTATCAGAGTCTATGGATTGGCTTTAGATGGGGAGTGCAGATAAGTCAGAGTTGATACCTAGAGTGTCACCAACACGAATAATAAGATCGTCTTCCAATTCCTGTTTGGTGGTGATGATTTTTTCTTTTAAAGGGCGAATGTCATCTGGTAGCATCTGAGGTTCATGGCTCTCGTCGGAAAATGAAGTTTGGGTGTCATTGACTTCGCTCGGAGCATTTTTTGGCTTCGTGTATCGCTCGGGAATTGCTACTCCTTCAGGCAATATACTAACGAAGTACTCTTGAACAAGGGAGAAGACAGAATATGCGAACTTTGCGTAGAGGTAATGACGACGAATGCGGGAAGGAAGATCAGTGTTACAGAGATGGTAAGAGTGAGCATATTGCTCAGTGCCTCGTCGGATGAAATGGATAACAAGGCGACCACCGATTGGGGTAAAGACAAAGTGGCCCTGATCAAATAAAAAACCCTTCATATCCGCATGAAGGACGATGATATTGCATAAAGATTGGGTCGAATAAGCAACAGCGAGGGGGTCTTTGGCAAGCCGGCCAATCTTGGATTGTTCAAACTGGAAAACATCATTATGTATATGATGGAGCGTGGAGGCAATAGACATACCCAATATTGAAGAGATTGGCGGATTACATGACTCGAGTTCAGGCAACTCCTTACTCCACTCAATACACATTTTTCATCTAGATTCTTGACGTGGAAGCTGATATACGATGAGCATTCGCTCACACCGGGATCTTGTGGGTTAATGCCGTCTTGAGATGGATCATCTGTCTGGTTGAGTCGAACCTTGCTCCATGTTTCCGGCAGCGTTTCAGGAGGTACCCATGAGTCAAATGTTGTGCACAAAGAACACTCATGCCTTTTGGATATATTACAATGAGTAATTGAACATTGACTAGACGATGGTCAAACGCACAAAGGGTCATCATCGACAAAATAATAATAAGAACCCTCGCTCAAGAAGGAATCAAGTCCACCACTTGGTATGGGATGCTGGCCGTTCGAATTTTGGGATAGGTATCCAGATTTATTGTTTGCCACGATCTGGCAAGCCGCGAGCACCATCCCAAGATTCACACCGAAGACTGTTATGTTAGTTGGTGAAGCAAAACAGGGGAAGGCCAACATTGGTGTCTCTGGCACAAACGGATAGAAAATCTCGACAAAGGTAGATGCGTTAAGTGAGGCTGGGGGATCGATTGGATCCCTCACAGGGAAATCGAAGAGAACCATGATGGTGGTGGTTGGATAGTAAGGGGCAATTGCCTCTGGTAACCAGAATTGAATACATCATCAGAGGCATCCTTATACTATACCGAATTGCGCCTACGTAGGAGAGAAAAATCTTGTACTCGCTGGATATATTGTCGTGGGAAGATGAGTCAAAGTTCGCCTGAAACCCTTCAATATGCTGCTCCCTTGAGTCACAAGTAGACGAACATGTTGCGAAATTAGAAGCACCTCGAATGATACGTGCCAAATCCTGTACTCCAAGGTAGAGGTGAGCTATGTGACAATGGCTGTCTTAGCAAGGCAGTTGACGATCTTAAATTGAGTGTAAAGCTGCCTGTCCACGAGCCCTCAGTCCATTTTCTGACATGAACTACCGTCTATTCAAGTATAGGCTAAGGTCAGTAGATAGTCAAGGAGTAAATAAAAGCGTAAGACTCTTCCATCCCGTGCGGCGAAGAGGTTTAGAACATGCATATAGTGCAAGGCCATTTTTACAGATGAAGTCACAGGCACCCTCGAGGACAGTAAGTCGAAGGATGAAAGTCCTGGAAGGTGGCATATTCAGAGCCATATCGGTAGCTATGTAAGACGTGGCGGAGATGATTTCGAAATTAAAATAGACTCACATCTTCCCTAGATCTGGATACGCTTCCTTCCCTGAACCACGCCTGGTGCTTGACCGAAAGACCACTCTGCAATCTCCTCTCATGACTTCCCCAAACCCGGCTACTTTCCAGGCTTTGTCTACTCAAGTCGGTGGACACTCTGGGGTTCAAGCCTCTGAGGATGGCTCGCTGCTGGTTAAACCGGCGCTTCCTCTTGAGCTCGAATTCTATCAGACCCTCAACGCTGCCTCAGGCGATGGTGGGCTGCTCGTCCTTCCCCAGAGATGCATTCCGATCTTATCTATCGATTAGATAACCCCTTCTCAACACTGAAGGATTACATGCCCAAGTTCTTTGGAACCTTGAAGTTACATGGCCAAGTGGGTGCTGATGGTTCAGTTAACGCACTTGAGGATGGTAAAGAGGTTGGTAATCCCTACGCATACCATTTAACTTTTATCTTAAAATGTCTCTAGTCTTTGGTGCTGGAGAACCTCTCCCATACCTTCACGAAACCGAATATCTTGGACATCAAACTTGGAACAGAACTCTACGACGAAGGTCTGATGTATCTTTTAAGACCCGTCTTCCATACTGATCCCTTCCCTTTATTCCAGAGGCATCTCCGGAGAAACGGGAACGTATGATCAAGACAGCTCGCGAGACAACATCCTTCGAAAGTGGAATCCGCCTAACTGGCTTCCAAGTGTACTCTAATGAAACAGGACTTGCCGTCAACACTCCAAAGTCGTACGGTAAGTCCATCAAGGTCTCCGACCTTCCCGATGGTGTACGCAAGTTCTTCCCCACAACCTCGGATCACTCTACTGGCAGCGGTCTACCTGCATCAGTTATCCTCCCGATCTTGAAGCAAATTCGTGCCGAAATCCAAGAAATATTAACGGCATTTGAGAAAATCGAGCTGAGGATGGTAGGTGGCAGCGTACTAGTCATTTACGAAGGTATGTTATCCATGTCTCTTGAGTTCCAGCCTCAGATAACTGATTAAAATTTTCAGCGGATATAACGAAGGCAGAAGAAGGTGTGAAGACCTTTCTCTCAGGCTCCACTCCACCGGAAGAAGATTCAGAAGATGACGAAAATGAGGAGACTGCCATAAAGAAACGTGCGTCCCTGTCCGTCTTTCCTACCCTTATCTAATAATTATGAATAGCGACTCCACCTTTTAAGGTCAAGATGATTGACTTTGCGCATACTAGACTGGTCCCAGGCCAAGGCAAAGATGAGGGTGTCGTGAAGGGCTTCAATACTGTTCTAAGCCTCCTTGATGCCCGTATCGGCGAAATTCAGAAGGAACTCTAATATAGTCTATGGGGACATCTGAGTTAATTTATATGCAGTTTATAGTACCCCTACGCTATATTATAGAAGGATTGACATCAGAACAGAGAATATCCAGCCAACTAGCTGAGCCTCACGACTATCCTGATCCAAGACTTCTACAGTTTGCCAGATACCAAAACGGGTTCATTGGAGAGACCTATATAATCGAACAAGCCTTCAAAGGCCTGGTCTTTATTCTTAGTGCATTTACTTTATACATCTTCGCATTACAGTAATGGCCGCATCCTTGTGAGGCATTTGTCCACTATTCTGGTTCAAACAGTATCATGTTACACCAGCTGCCTCTCCAATTCATTGGACTTATATTGCTGAGCTCGAGACAGTTCTCAAATTGACATGCTACGAGACCCAA